>JAUELO010000179.1:45346187-45362539 GCA_032357855.1 Amphibolips quercusostensackenii | reverse complement strand
TATATACGTCACGGGACGTGACACTTGCTACTACGCTATAGAGCATATAAATTGCAGATTTCTGCGTTTTTTATAATTAAGCTAGAATTCCAATTCAAAAATAAAATTAATATTTTTAAATATTTATCGTTGCAAGGACAGAGCTAGGCAGTATTTCACAAAAATTGTATTTGAGGCATCTGAAATACAAACCACATTCAGACAAAATACATTTGAAATAAATCACGGGGAAAATAAAATTAGCTGATAAAGTACAAATACAACTACAAAATACTTTTGGGTTTTTTAAATTATGATTTAAAATACAACTGAGACTTGTACTTTGTAGTTGAGGTATTATGTGCATTTTCTTGAAAATAATTTCTAATATCAGCATATAAAACTTATATTACAATCCCTAGAGTATATAATAAGTTTACTTTTTTGCATGGTTTAAAAGTGTTATTAATTTTTGATTTTTCAAGGTATATTATGTTACAGTTAGTAACATTTCATTGTTTTTTATAATTGTTAAATGAATTTGCAAAAATTATAAGCAATACAATTTTTTAAAAAATGACTTAAAAAAATGAAAGAACACCTGGAGATATTTCCGAGACGAATTTAGTGATATTTTTTTCTTTTTTTGTATGGGTTTTAGTTTTGTTTATAATAAATGCACAATTCCAAAATCTATAAGCAGCATGTTGCAACAGGAAGGAGGAGGTGGAGGGGATAAAAACAATGTTAAGACTAACGTTTTTGCACAGTTTGAAATTTTTATCAATTTTTGATACTTTAAGATACGTTATGTAACATTTAGTAACATTTCGTTGTTTTCTCTAATTGTTTAATAAATTTGTAAAAATTATAAACAATATGATTGCTTAAAAATGGCTTTTTTTATAAAATAAAAAAATACCTGGAGATATTCCCGAGACGAATTTAGTAGTATATTTACTTTTTTGGTATGACTTCTAGTTTTGTTTATGATAAAGGCAAGATTCTAAAATCCATATGCAGCATTTTGAAGCAGAAAGGAAGGAAAGGGGAGCGGATGAAAACAATGTTTAAACTAACTTTTTCGCACAGTTTAAAATTTTTAATAATTTTTGAAACTTTAGGGTACTTTATGTTACAGTTACTAACATTTCATTGTTTACTATAATTATTTAATAAATTTGTTAAAATTATGAAAAATATAATTTTATTTAAATGACTTTTCCGAAAAATGAAAAAAAAACCTGGTGATATTCCCAAGACGAATTCGGTGGTATCTTTTCTTTTTTGGTATAAATGTTAGTTTTGTTTATAATAAATGCACAATGTTTAATTATAGCGTGATTGTTTAAGAAATTACTTTAAAAAAAATAGAGAACCACTTACAGATATTGCTGAAACAAGTACAGGGCTATTTTTATTTTTTCATTATGGCTATTACTGTATTTTCAATTCAATGCTCAAGTTTTAAGATGTATATGCATAGCTACTTTTGGGACGTAAAAATTTTACTATATGCTTGAAAATTATTTTATTCCGCTGAAATTTAAAAAAAAAAAATTGTAAATAGTTATCTTTTTTGGCTAAACAAAATTCTTTTTTCATCAAAAGTTAATTATTTATACTTGAAAATTATACTGTTATATTTTTGGTTCAGTATTTACCTTTTTTAGATAAAATTATGCAAATTGGTTGAAAATTAATTATCTTGTTGGAAAGTCAACTTTTTCATTAAAGACTGAACTTTGCTGTTAAAAATTCGCCCACTTGAATGAAAAATTGTTTTTTTTTTGGAATAAAAATCTATCTTTTGGTAGAAAATTCATCTTTTTTGGTAGAAAGTGAATTAATGTTTAAGGAAAAGTCTTTAACCATAAAAGGTATATATTATACTTTCGTCTTTTTTGGTTTAGAATTAATCTCTTTCATTTGAAAATTCTGTTTGCTTAGGAATTAAATTATTTTGTTAAAAATTCGACTATTTTGTAGAAAATTCATCTTTTTTGGTTGAAGATCATCTTTTTTGGTCAAAAGTTAACTTTTTTCATTTGAAAAGACTACTATTATATTTTTGGTTCAATATGCATCGTATTCAATTGTAAATTTCACCTTTTAGTTAAAAATTTATTGTTTTCTTGAAAATTATTTCATCAAAATACAAAACTGGGCCTTTGGAAATGAAAATGTACATTTTGGTAGAAAATTCGTCTGTTTTGGTTGAAAGTGAATTCTTTTTTAAGCAAATGTCTGAGGCTAAAATTTTATTTTTGGTTTAGATTTAATATCTTTCATGAAAAAATGCTGCTAATCGGTTAAAAATGTAATTATTGTGTTGAAAAGTCATTAACTTGGTCAAAAATTCCACTGAAAATTCATCTTTTTTTGACTAAAAATGCATCTTTTGGTAAAAAGAAAATTTTTTTGATGGAAAGTTAAATTTTTTTTATTTGAACATTCCACTATTGTCTTTCAAGTTCAGAATAAACCCTTTCGGACAAAAATTATGTCTCTCAGATAAAAATTTAATTTGTTATGTTGGCAACTCAACTAATATGTTAAAAAATCATTTTTTTTGGTATAAAATTCCATGGACTTGTTAATAATTCCTCTTTTTAGATAGAAAATCGATCCTTTTCAAATAAAAATCCATTTTCAAGTGAAAAATTATACATTTTGGTTTAAAATTCCTTTTTTAAGGTAGAAAGTTAATTTTTTTAAATTTAAAAGCCAACTTTTAAATTTTTAGACCAGATTTCATCGCTTCTGTTTACAAATTCTATAATTTTGTTTTATAATGAATTATTTTTATAGAAGTCAAAGTATTTTTTTTTAATGTCTTCTTTTTTCACCGAAAATTCAAATGTCTTGCTGATAATTCACCTTTTTGGATAGAAAATCTGTATTTTTTATGGAAAATTTATGTTTTGAAAAAAAATTCTTATTTTTTGATAGGAAATTCGTTCACTTAGTTAAAGATTAATGTTTTAAGATTGAAAATTCATTTATTTCTCAAAAATATAACTTTTTTGTTGAGAATACACTTTTTTGTATACAGTTAATCTTTTTGGGTTCAAAAGTAATTTTTTTAAACATTTGATTTGATTGGAAATGTAGTATGCTTCGCCTTAAAATCTTTTCATCTTATTGCTTTCTACAATTTACAAAGTTCTGAAAAATAAAGCCGGATAAACTTTTCCTGTATCAAGATTTCTTTCGCAACTCATTTCTATGTTTAGAATTACTAATAACTTTAGTTTTCCTTACTTTAACAATACTTGCATCTACAACTACATGTCTCTTCTTGGAGTAACTTCTGTTTAAAATGATCCAAGGTAGCTTGTCAGGAGGACAGTATTGTTTTAATATTAATAGAAACGCTATGTGCCTTGGCTCGTTATGTTAAATTAATATTGTTTTACACACAGGATTTCATTCTATATTTATTTAATCCAACGAAGATGTTTTCTTGTGAAATAACTGTGCTGGTGGCTGACCCAAAACCGACCATTTCTACTGCCATGTAAAGTATCACAGTTCCTGCACTTAGGTAGGTCACAGGAGAATACTACAGGCAATTAAAGTGTAGAATTTCAGAGAATATTAACAATTTTGACTGAAAATACATATTTCATTAATTAATGTGAAATCTAGAGCACAAATTTAGTACAAAAGTCCCTTACTTCAAATTCTGCAAATTTTTTCTTCATATGGTCAGTAGGGTATCCTAGGAAGACCCAATGTTCATTTCATGGGTCAAGCAACGCCTAAAAATCTTAAAAAAAACAGTTTAATTTTCAACTTAATATTTAAATTCTTTACAAAAAAGACCCTATACATTTACATATAAAAAACATGCCATTTCTACATAAAGACAAATTTTTAACAAACATATAATATTTTTTACATTTCAACAAAAATATATTTGAATTTTAAATAAATAATAGTCGAAATTAAAAAAGACGAATTTTTAACAAAATAGTTAATCATCAGAGTAAAAAAACGAATTATCAACAGAATAGTTTCACTTGTACCCAAGCAGTTGGAAAACATAATAATTGATATTTTATTTAAGAAACATTTGAATTCAATAAAAAGAGATGATTTTTTAACAAAAAAAAATTAATTTTCAACAAAGTAGATAAACTTTTAACCAAGCCGCTAAAGTTCTAACCAAAAAAACAGAAATGATAAAAAAAAAATAGCATTCAAAATTTCAGCCGAAATAAATAAAAATTAAAAATAAAAAACAGTTAGATTTATTAAAAAACAATATCTCATAAGCAAAAAATTGAGGTTTTCAACCAAAAAAAATATTGTACAATAACAATATTTGAAAAGTTTACAAGATAAAAAAACAAATTCTTTGTAAAACGGTTAAGTTTTCGACCTGAAATGTTAAATTCCAAACAAAGAAGTATATTGTTAACCGAGAAACAGGGCTCTTTTACAAAGAAGATATTTTTTGATTTAAAAGGATGCATCTGTTATCCGAAAAGAGAAATGTCCAACAAAACATTTAAACTTCCAACCAGAATAGATGACACTTTAACAAAATAGTCGAATTCTGAACAAAATAATTAGAATTTTTACAAGGTAATACAATTTTTAAACAAAATTTATTAATTTTATACCAATAATATGAAGAACCAATTTAATTTCAAATCAGTCAAAATTTCAAAAAAAAATCGGGGTCTTGGTATTTCACAGTTTAATCTAAACATTTTATTTTGTTATTCATTCGAAGAGTAATTGAGAATTTCCTAAAATGAACAGAAACATTTTTTGAATGCCGTGACGTTTTCCTAAAATTTCTGAAAGTGTTTTTTTTAACCCCGCATTAATCATTTTTTTGGTTAAGTAAAATTTGACAACATCTACTACCTATCTAGTGAATTTCGACCCTACATTAGTAAAACACTGCTTTACAATGACCATTTGTGAGGCCAGTAAAAATTTTTGTGTTTAAGTCAAATTTTGCAGTTATTCTTATAAACAATAAAAGTTAACGCAAAAAAAAGGAAGGGTTTTTTGTAGTACTCTTCTAGATTTTTTAACTTTTATGTGAACATTTTTTTGTACCATTTGTTGTTTTTTAAAAAAATGCAAGAATTTGATTTTTCAAAACTAGTGTTTTTTAATGTGAAACATTAGTTTACCAAGAACGAAACTCGCAAAACATGTAGAACATACTGCCAGTTATTACTAAAAATAAAAAAAAATTTCAAAATTGTGGGCTTAGAGAAAATTCGTATTTAAGAATTTCAGAAAAAAATAGCTGCAATTTTGTCATTTTTATTTATTTTTTTTTTAATTTTTGTGTAATTAGTTAAAAGAAACAGAATTCTCCATCAAGTAAACAAGAAAATCTCAAATTATTGTAAGAAATCACCAAGATAAAAAAAAAAGTATATTACGTGTTACTTTATCTCCTTAATAGAATAATAGGTGCAAATACCTAATAATTCTAATACCCTAAGCTGGACCTCTCTGCCTGATTTAAAATGAACTTGGTGAACAGTACACTTTTCAACCAGAAAAAATCAACCTTTAACCAAAAATAGTTGGATTTTCTTCTTGTGATCTATTAATTTTTAGTGTCTTAAATGCAAGGGAAAAAATAAGGAATAATTTTTAAAAGATGGAAAAAGGTTAATAGGGAAATGGAAAAGGGTGTAAAGTCTATGAATAGTTTTAATCATTTTGAAACGTTTTAATGTACTAGGACCATGGTCCATAACCTTTCCTCTCAAATAAAATTAAAAAACATTAAGTTTTATCAGGACACCTTAATCTTTAGTGAAAACTTGATAACTGATTTACGAAAAAAAATAAGCAAGAAATTCGAATCTCCATTTGCAAATCGTGCTACCTGTATATCGAAATGAAAAGATCAGTCAATCATTGGGTCAGCAATTAGCTCTCATCAGCCTGAAGTGTCACGTGCACTCGCGTAACTCACGCCACGTGCGTAGAATATTCCGTTGTCAAATTTTATCCACTAATAAATCATTTCTAGACTGCTTCGGTTAACCGGTAATCTGCGTTCGAGGCAGGCCCCTCCGATGTTTGATATGATCTCAATTATCTGTCGCGGATCATGTCAAGTTGATCTTGTCGATAGGAATGGGAGCCATCGCTCTGATCATTAGTCAACTCTGTGAAGCTCCAGTGAATCAAATAACCCAACTGCGAGCACTTCCTGGGTCAAACTTGATTTGATGCCTTCCAATAAAACAGTTCTTGTTACTTAATATATATATTTTCTATTCAGAAAAACTAATTCAATTCTGCCTTTTATTAGCACTGCCCGATATTTTTAAACTTTTTTTTGGCACTTGACCTATGATAAGTGATTTTGATAGGTTCTTTTTTTATTATATCCAATTCCGGAGACGAAAGTAGAGAATTAGCTCTACTTTCCAAGAAAAACGGAATCGAAAGTCCCAAAAAACGTGTTTTTTGACATTTTTAAGGACGTGTAAGAATGTAACGCAGTCCGATAGAACCTCACATAAGAAATGAAATGGAAGCTTGGTTCTTGAAATTTAAAAATTTTAAATAAGAATTAGGTCAAAATTCAAAATCCTATTTAACGTTTGACTCTTACGTTTTTGAAAGGAATTTCTGAAACTAAAAACAAGAATGCGACAAAAAAATTGGACAACTAAATTAAAATGTCCCTATTGTAATTCAGCAGAGCAAAAAAAAAATTAAGAAAAGTAATAAAAAAAAGAAAATCAAAATGAAAAAGGCAATCAACCAAATCCTCTTCCTTCTCTTTTTTTAAATTCATTTCGTTTTTCTTAATTGGAATCACTAGATAATTACAATAATAGAACATTTATAGTAAAAACCAACGTTTCGATGCTTATACATCACCCTTATCAAGCTTAAGAATATTTAAATGAGTAGGAAGAGTGACGAGAAAATGGTACTTTCTTGGAAACCCTAGATCCAAGTGTTGGTCAAAAGGCCAATCCTGTATTAAGGCAAGAAACATTTAAGCTGAAAGGTAGAGTGACGAAACAAGGGTCCTCTTTCCCTTATACCTAAAATCCAAGTGATGGTCAAAGTTCAATTCGTTACAATTAAAACAGAAATATATGTTAAAAATAATTTAACAATTTTTAAAACGCCACGAAAAATCAAAGTTTGTAAAACCTATTGTGAAATATAATTGATCATCCTGGCATGAACTTTAATTGATTTATCCAAATTAGTTTGTAAATAAATAGATAACTCTTTTTTTTTATAAATCATTTTCATAAATTCTCCCTTTTTCTTATAACTTTTACTGTGTAAAATTTTAACATTATCCTAGTAAAATTCATGGTCAGCATTAACAAATCCTTTGTATGGCCAATAAGAACACTCTTATAATAACATCTCAGTCGAACATCACTTTTGTGTCCTTCTATCCTAGTATTAGGAAATCTGGCAGTCTGTCCCACATAAGTCACATCACAGATCTTGCAAGTTATCTTGTACACTATAATACTTTTTTCAAACTTATCCAGAGATAATTAATTGAAAGCCTATCAATAATTAATTATTTAATAAGTTAAAATCTGATTTTAAAATTTAACAAAAGTTATGTGAGTATGATCAATTATATATAAAAAAGGTTTCATGCATTTTGATTTTTTTTTAATTTTTCTCATTTCTAAATTATTCCTAACGTATATTTCTGTTTCAATTGTAACAGATTAAACTCTGACCATCACTTGGATTTCAGGTATAAAGAAAAAAGGACCCTAGTTTCTTTACTTTTCTTACTTGCGTGAATGTTTCTTGCCTCGATACGGGATTAACTTTTGACCATCACTTAGATTTCGGGTATGAGAAAAAGAGGACCCTTGTTTCGTCACTTTTTTTGCCTGCTTAAATTTTTCTTGCCTCGATACGAAATTTGCCTTTTGACTATTACTTGGATCTGGGGTTTCCAAGCAAGATTACCTTTTTCTCGTCACTCTTCCGACTTATTCAAATATTCCTCAGCTTGATAAGGGTGCTGCATAGGCATCGAAACGTTTTTTTACAATATATGATCTATTATTGTAATTGTATAGTAATTGAAATTAAGAATGACGAGGAAAATAAAATAAGCGAAGGAGAAGAATTTATTTGGTTGCCTTTATCATTTTTCTTTGCTTTTCTTTCTATGTGTCGTTTCTTTTTTGAATTACAATGAAAGTATTTTCGGTTGGTTGTCTGAATTTGGTCCTTGGATTTTTGTTCTTAATTTCAGGAATTCTATACAATAACTTGAGTATTAGGCGTTGAATAGGATTCTCAATTAAGACCTAATTCTAAATTAAAATTCTCAAATTTTAATTTAACTGACTTGGATCAAGAGTTATTTTTAGCATTATGTTTTTAATTAAGCACAAGTTGCAAATAGTTTTTAAGTTTTTAGAAAGGTTAAATTGTGGTGTGATATCAATAAAAAATTAAAAGGCAGTATTCTTCGAAAAATATTTTAATTAAATGTATAAGAAATTATGTTTTACCAAAAAAAAAATTTTTTTTAGAGTACAAATTTAGAGAATGATACTTTTATAGTCTTTTTTGCAATAGACGATTTAAACATACTTTAAAGAATTTCAATGACCTAATACTGAATTTACTAATCAAGGATATTTCTAATCATATAAATTTGTTCAAAGTTAAAATTTCCATATTTGGAAGTAGATTAAAGGCATTTTTTCAACAAAATATAGTCATCAAGCGTTCAAAGCATTAGCTTTTTCTTATTTGAAAATTTTTAACACTTATAAAAAACGTGATAACAAACTTTTCATTTTGAATCATCAACAAACTGATGTTCAAAAGCAAAATTCAAATTCACACAGGATTTATGGAAATGAATATAGGGTTCCTTGGTTTGTGAATGTAACGAATATTAATATTCCTGATTCAGTTACAGACATTTTCAGATTAAGTGAAGGTTTTAGTAGCCACGTGATAAAAAGTAAAGCTGAAAAAAAAGATAGAAATTTGATGATTTTTTATAAGAAACAAGTCCAATTTAAAAATCATATTTAACCTCCAATACTTAAGTTATTGTATAGAATTCTTGAAAATAAAAACAAGAATACAAACAAGCAAATTTGGACAACCAAACTGAAATGTTCCAATTGTATTTAAAAAAAAAAAGAAAGAAGAAAATATAAAAAAGAGAAAAGCAAAATGAGAAAGGCAACCAACCAAATACCCTTTCTTCTCTTTTATTTCTTAACTTTTATTACTATACAATTACAATGATAGAACATATATAGTCAAATAGGAACGTTTCGATGATCATGTAGAACCCTTATCAAAGTGAGAAATATTTAAATAAGTAGGAAAAGTGATAAGAAAACGGTACTCTTTTTAAAACTCTAGATACAAGTGATGGTCAAAAGGAAAATCCTACATCAAGGCGAAAAAACATTTAAGCAGGTACGTAGAGTGACAAAACAAGGACCCTCTTTCCCTTATACCTGAAATCCAAGTGATAGTCAAAGATGAATTTGTTACAATCAAAACAGAAATATGCGTTAGGAATAATCTAGAAATAAGAAAAAACTAAAGTAAAGCATAATTTATGAAACCTATTGGCAAATATAATTGATCATACTGACATCACTTTTCATTAGTTGAGCCAAATCAGTTTTTAAATTAATAGATAACTCCTTTTGTTTTTCAATATAAAGCATTAACAAATTCCTTTGAATGCCCGGCAAGTACACTTTTATAATAACGTTCCAATCGAACATCACTTTTGTGTTTTTCTATCCTAGCATTAAGAAGTCTGCCAGTCTGTCTCACATAAGTCATATCACAGATCTTGCAAGATATCTTGTGAAGAACACCATCTTTTACAAACTGATCTAGAGGATATTCACCAAAAGATCATCATTACCTTATTATCTATTAATTTAACAACATATTTGGATGAATGCATTAAAAGTTATATCAGTATGATCAATTGTATTTAACCATAGGTTTCATGAATTTGTTTTTTTTCGCTTCTTTTCATTTCTACATTATTTCTAACGTATATTTCTATTTCGATTGTAACGGATTAACGTTTGACCTTCACTTGGATTTTAGGTATGAGGGAAAAAGGACCCTTGTTTCATAACTTTTTCTACCTGCTTGAACGTTTCTTACCTTGATACTGGCTTAGCCTTCTGACCATCTTTTGGATCTTGGGATTCAAGGAGAGAGTACCGTTTTTCTTCACTCTTCCTACTTATTCAAATATTTCTAACCTTTATAAGGGTGCTGTATGAGGATCAAAACGTGGGTTTTTCACTATGTATCTTCTATTAATGTAATTGTATATTAATGAAAATTCAGAAAGACAAGAGAAATAAAAAGAAAGAGCGGGAAGGAGATTTGGTTGGTTTCCTTTCTCATTTTTCTTAAAGCCTTTTTTTTGTTTCCTTTTTTTCTTTCCCTTTTTTAATTTTCAAAAGAAACATTTCAGGTTGGTTATGCAAATTTGGTCGTTGGATTCTTGTTTTTAATCACAGAAATTCTATACAATAGCTTGGTTTTTGCCCTTTCAAAGTAAAATACAAAAGCCATGTGTCTTGACCTTAAAATGTTTAAATTTTTAACTAAAATGAGTATTGTTCAACGGGAATAGTTAAATTTGTAGTTTACAAAATTATTTTAAAAAAATTTAATTTTCTTCAAAAAATTTGAATTTTCCTCTGCAAATATTAATTTCCTGTCAGAATTGTTGAAAATCAAACTAAATAATCTCATTTTTAATCAAAAAATTTAATTAAAAGATATTAACCGTAAGCATGATAGTAGACTTTTCAACAAAGGAGAATTAAATTATCGCTAAAAATTGTATATTATTCAAATAAGGAGATAAATGTTCAAATAAAATTAATAATCTTCAAATTGGAAAGTTGAATTTTCAATTTAAAAAAATTAATTTCTAATAAAAAAACAAATATTTAACAAAATAGTTGAATTTTAAATTAAACCACTCAATTTTTAACTCAAATAATGAATCTTTAGAAAAATGATTTTTCAATCAAAGAATAGGACTTAAAACCAAATAATTGAATTTTTATTTGAAAAAGATAAATTCTCTAAGCAATAAGTCAAATTTTTTAACCAAACAAGATGCGTTCTCAACGAAGATTGTAATAATTGATATTTCAACAAATAGTTATTTGAATTTAAAATCAAAAAGACTTAAATTCTTCTTATGAAGTAGACTTTTTAAGAAAACAGTTATAATAATATATATAACATATGATATAATACTAATATTTTTTGTTGAAATATCCAGTATTACATTTTTTGTTGAGAATTTATCTTGCTGGGTCAAAACATTCAACTTATTAGTTAAAAAGGTTAAACAAAGAAAGGTAAAATTTCTATCAAATAAGATGAGTTTATTAACCAAAAGTATAATTATCAACAAAATAGTTCAATTTTATACCAGGAAAAATTTTCCAGTCAAGATAGAAATTGAATTTTAACTAAATTGTTAGATTTTCAAGTCAAAAAAGCAATTTTTCGACAAAATAGATAAATTATCAATCCACAAAATTAGAGTTTTGAAAAGAAGTAGCAATCGAAATGATGAATTTTTAAAGGCACTCGTTAAACTTTCAGTAAAAAAATGAATTTTTAACGATAAAAAAACATAGAAATTTCACGTTGCAAATTTATTTTCCATAAATATAAAAGTTTTTATATAGTTTAAGTTAGTTCCACCTCCCACTTCTATATGACTAATAATTGTATAGTGCCAGCAGGGGATGTCTTGAAAAAGTTTAAATTTCAGGCTAGAAGAAAAATTTAATTTCATTGCATTCGTATATTCTTCTTCTTGATACTTTTGTTTTTTTAATTTATAAAATATCTCTTCAGATTTAACTAGTTTAAATATTTGTTAAATTTCTATTATTATTCGTTAAAAAATATAGGTGGTTTCTTTAAAAGCTCAGTTTAAAAATTTCAATGTGCACATAGACGGCAAACTCTTGGATATAGCATAATAACTGACACTCGACAGTTTCTACACAAACAAATTTATAACAGGCGATTGATCTCAAGAACCGAATAATTCTGGTGCAAAATTTGCTGACAAAATAAAAAATCCTTAATCTATCTTAGAGCGTTGCATGTTATTTTCATTCAATTTTATGATATAATTGATCAAGTGGCATTTACTTTGATTCTATTATTGATGGAGGTTTTATCTTTAGGTAGCATGGTGCTGTTAAACAAAAATAGACACACTGTTAACTGCTTTGCGTTTTAAAGCTGAAATATAAGCAAACTTAAAAAAGTAAAAGTTCAGCTTTAAAAAATGTCACCGGACGTAGAATGAACTGTTAAAAAAGGTTTCTAATTTTATCTTCTAAAAAATTATTGCACTCATGAAGGTCTATAACTAATTTAGTATCTTCTATACTCGAAATATATACTCAAAATATATACAAAAAATATATAAGCTGTCTCTCGTTACCAAGAGATTACCATAGCCATTGACAAAACATAACTAAAATATTAATTTGGATTTTTATTTCAGACATTTGTATGCCTTAAGATATGAACATTCTATTTTCTGAAATCAATGAAAAAATCCTTTTTATTAATTAAGAAACCATTAGAATTAAACTTCTGACAATCGCGATAAGTTAATTTTTAAAACTATATTAGTAGTGCAACACTTCAGATTTCTCATGCAAAGAAACTGTTTGTATAAAACATCATATTCGCAAATACAATGTTAATTTTACATATTCTTCGTCAACTCAAAACACAAACTCAAAACGTATAGGACTCTGAAACTCAGTTTGAAAAGTGCCTACATTTAAGAGAAATCGTGATATATTAATACTACTGTTATAAGTTGCTATCATCTCTATCATTTTCATAATAATTTACTACTGCGACCAGTCATCTATAACACTAGCTCTATTTCTTCTTGTTCATTAGTTTCTCTCCTTTCATTCTCTACAATCTTCTGACAAGCCCCATTAGCGTTGTTCTCATCAGGATTTTTATCAAGCGCCCCAGAATTAAAGCTGGAGAATATTGGCTTCCAAGATGCCACGTGGATGGAATGAGGAGGTAGAATTTCGAAAAATTGAAATATTCACATGCGAGCCATGAGCCGTGAGTCCAGAAACATCGAGATGGAAGCCGGTTTCAGGTTCTGGTGAGTACTTGGCTCTCGCGTATGTACCAACATATCTACGTTTCGTCGTCGCGACACAATAGATTTACGTATTCTAGCAAAGAGATAGAATAGCGGTACTACGATAGCCGCAGGGGAGGCAGCAATCTTGGCATCAGACCAAGCGTCGCAAATAGGTATGCACCACAGTGCTAACAGTATGGACGTGAGGGTACCTTTTTATTTTACCTACCATTTCCTCCGTATACTACATACGCTGGTAACTGCACACGAAAACTGATTTTACACTTCTGCAGTTACAAACACTGTTGCAGTTACTAACACTGTTACAGTCATAAACACTGTTACAGTTACAGACACTGTTGAAGTTACAGACACTAGTACAGTACAGAACGTCAACTCCTATATCTGTATAACTTTTTAATGAACACTGCTCAATCTGAGTACGTGAACCTAGCCATCCGTTAGACGTTTTGTCACATTTCGACTCATTCAGTTCACCTATTTCTACCTAGTTCAAATCAGCCGTTGGCATTAGTTGGCAACATAGTCGGCAAAGAGGATTTTATCCAGGTGCCTGAAACCAGGTCTTTCTGTATTTGCTCGTGCGTTGGCCGATTGAAATATTTTATTCAGAGAAGGATCTAAGAACTCAAAGTGTAGTTAAATTACATAATCAAGTTTAGTTCAAAAAATAATTTCATTTAAAATTTATTAAAATTTAGTGCCCAGATATGACGATCGGCTAGGAAAATGACGTAAGCGATGAAACTTTGTCAGCAACCGATAATGGTAGAGGTCTGATGAGTATGACCTTCCCGCGCTAATTGTTCTGTAATGCAATTATTCAAGTAATGCGTAGTACATATTTTATCAATAAGATGTTTGTTCTTTAATGTAACGATTCTTGGGCATTAAATGGATAAATTTGAAATTATTCGAGATTAGAATTCGGGGATAGGAATAGCGGATGTCAAAATTCTTCAGATCAAATAGCTATCATATTTATATATCTTGTTAAGTATATTTTTTATTTTGATTTATTCTATAGGACCTATCATCATACAATAATTTACATTATTAATTTTCACAAATCAACAAATCACTAATCCCGTTTTTTAAGAATCACAATTTGTTTAAAGTATTTTTTGATAATCCATCTTACTCACTAAGGGGGAAACAACTTTGGTTATTCGCTGGACCACTCTGACATTCGAATTGGTTATCCGGTATAATTCGGAGTAATTTCTTTGTAATTCTTCATAATTTCAGTCTTTTGAAGTAATTCCAGTATAACGGGGTAATCCACTTATAACCTGGGGAAACCTTCTTTTGATACACATTGATCCACTTAAAAAACCGATAATTAGAATAATCCACATCTTATGCAGGTAATTCAAAGTAATTTAAGTGATTCAATACTGAACTCATAATTCAGAGTAATCCAGCTGATTCGGAGTAATATACGTAGAGGATTTAAATAGTTTTCGATAATTTTGTTGCAAATTTGTTTTTATTTTCTATTGAAAGTTAATTTTCTTAACCAAAAATTAAAATATTGCATTTTTGGTTTGAAATAGATATTTTAATTGATGATTTATGTGTTTTGTTGAAAATTTATTTTTTTTTGGTAAACTACAAAACATTTTTCTTAAAAAATTTTTTTTTCATATTTGACCATTAAGTGAAAAATAATCTATTTTGTAGGAAATTCTACAATTTAGTTAAAAATATTGAAAATATTATTTTTTATGTTTTTGTTTAAAAATTAAACTAGTTGGTGAAAAATTAATCTACTCTGCAGGAAATACAACAATTTGGTAAAACATGTATGCAGTTTGTTGAAAATTTGTTTTTGTTGGTACAAAATTAACCTTCTTAGTTGAGAATGCAACTTCTTAGTTGGAAGCTGAACAATATTTTAGTTAAAAAATCTTCTTCTTCATTAAAAATTTAACTGATCTGTCAAAAACTTATTTCTTATTTAGTAAACATTAATTTTCGAGAATGAAAATGCAACTACTTCATTTTTAAATAAAAAATTATTGTTTAGGTTAACATTCACTATTTGTCTAAAAATTGATCTTTTTTAGTAAAAAATATAACTACTCGATTGCAAATTTATGCATTTTTTTAAAATTGTTTTTCTCGCTAGGAAAAGACTCTTTGTATATTGAAAATTAAATTTTTTGCCTAAAAATGTATCTGCTTTGTGAAAAGTACTAAAATTTCGTTTAATACTCATTTTTTCGTTGAAGATTTTTTTTATTTCAGTTAATAAGTTATCTCTGTGCAAAAAAATTTAACTATATCTTTTAAAAATTGTTGTTTCATAGCTTAAAATGTATTTTAAACCCACAATTCAACTATTTCAGTTAAGGATTGATCATTCTGATTGAAAGTTGATCTCTTTGTTTAAAAATGTAGCTACGTTGGTGAAAAAATATTGTTTTGGTTCAGAAATTAATCATCTTGGTCAAATATTTATCTATCAAAATAAAAGTACATATATTTTTTGGAAATTCATAAATTTTGTTTAATTTCAATTCTTTCTGGTTAAAAAGTCATAAATATAGTTTAGGTGAATTCATCCACACTGTTTTATGTAATCCTGATAATCGACTTTCCTTCTCACTTATTTAATTAATATTAATTTAAATCTGTAAAGCATTATGGAATTTAACTTTAAAATCCAAAAAATTCGTTTTTAATTTTTACAAATTTCTGAACTGAAATTGCATTACATAAAAATAAATAAATTATAATTTGACAAACGAGGTAATTTGGTTCATCAGAGCAATAGTTGCATGCTAATTGGATTGTTTCATCAACCCGCGAGAGTTTTAAGATAAAATTTGAAATTGTCGGTCCTTTTAAGATTAAAACAAACAAATTTTTGTGTATAATTAATACGAAATAATCAAATTTCTCTACAAGGTCATGATAGATGTTTAAAATATTTGTTGAATGTCTTCCTTCAGCTGATTATGTTTGTTTGGCGCCGTGTCAAAAATTCAAAGAGCCGGATTGATTATTGAATTCATTGTTTTTGATCATAGTTAATTTATAGTAGGTTTTAATCACTCAGGCTGTTCTAATAAATGAAAGCATAAGCAAGAAAAATAGTTAGATCCAAAAAAATCTAAATATCTTATATCTCATATCTATATATGTATGTATACGTGGCCATAGGTTTGATTTACCGCGGTTC
>JAUELO010000179.1:45290404-45307610 GCA_032357855.1 Amphibolips quercusostensackenii | reverse complement strand
CAAATTTATTTTATTTAAAAAGCTCCCGACAAAGATTTTGATTTTATGCTTAAAATCATCGTGAGTGTACCTACTTTCATAACCGACAAGAAAATTTTATTTCGGTCGAACTATGGGTTAAAAGTATCTTAAGCCCACTGTGGCAACAACGTCAGCTGCTTGCAAAAGGGGTTTGGACATCAGTATCATTAAGAGAACTGCAGGATGGTTAGAAATTTTTTTTTATTATGTCTAAACACATTAGGAAGACCTTGAACAGGAAAAAATATTTTGTTATTTAAACTGTCTCAAACTTAAAATTCTTTTTTTTTACCAAATATCTGCAATGTGTGATCTCGAAGAATGAGGCTGAAATATAATGTGTAATCAAATGAATTCACCTGTCTCAGAAATTTGATTTATAATCATACGAGATGTTTACACTATACCAAAGATTAAACCACAAAATCCATTCAAAATAATATTTTGCTTGGTTTTGTTTTTTATCCATCCAACTTCAAACATTTATGAGAAGAAACAGAAGCGAGCTGCGTAAGATAGAAATTTTCTCCATCTTAACTTTAAGCGTGCGGTGTCGTTCTGGCGGAGCAATCTCGAACGAGGCTTCATATAATTTGAATCAAACTTCACTTACAGGTAAGTTGGTGTGATTATACAATTATCATGTAGTATCAAGTAAAATTTAAAGTTATGAAATGCATTTCTTTACTAAAAAATGTGATTTCTGTTTTACAAAAATATCATTCGCATATTTACAGTTCAAAATTCATATATTTTTAATGTTTTGAACTTTAAAGATAAACTATTTTCAAAACTTCAGGCATTATTTGATTTCATATTAAAAACTTTTCTAATTCAAAACATCTAACCTGAAGCGTTACAAGTTGAATTTTTAAAAAGTTTTCATTTAATTTAAATAAATAATTTTCAAATTTTGATTATGCTTATTTAGATTCATTTGTTTTAATCTAAAGTTCAATATGAATATATAATTAATTATATTTCATTACTTTATTATTATACCACTTGTTTAATTACCTTTTATTTTCCCGATTCATATTTTTTAAAAAGGGAAAAAGTCAAGGGTTCTAAACAAAAGAAACCAATTTGAGCTGGCTTGAAGAGAGAACTGTAAAGTAAAAGAGGAATTTGAGCCTTTGATTAAAAACTTGACGAAGGCTTAAACTAATGATGAAGCTTCTATTGAGAATTCAATAAAAGATAGAAATTCTGAACATTGTAGAAATAAATGCTTGTTTCTTTTTACAATGCCAGTGATTGATTTTGACATTTGTTATTAAAGAAGATAAGGATTATATTTTTTTTTTAGATGATGATACATATCCTATATTCAAGGTTTTTTAATTATCTCTATTTTTAAGGTTGTGTGATTGCATATCGACTGAACGGTCTAACGGTTGCATTAATTCATTATCTACACATCACACGCCTCAACGACGTCATTCGTGCAGCGTGAAAATCATTGTTTTTGTTGGAGAAGGCGATGAAAATTCGATTCCACATCCCAATCGACTCCATTCATGAAAATTTACCCACTGCGTTGCATTAGTGTTGATAGGTCAACCGAAATTCTAAACGGCATGTTTTGTTAAAAGATTAGCAAATAAATAATTATGTTTACAATATTTCACATGGGCTTTATTCATAAAAGAATATTTACCCAAAAACTTAAAAACCGAATGAAATGTTTTATTCTTAAAAACATGCTATATAAGTTGAAAGAATCTGTCATGCGGATTCGCAAGATTTGTATACTTCACATCTCCCAAGCCTTATCACGTAAGATTATACATTTTGTACTACTTATATTAAAAAAGGTTTTAATTGTTTTCACCCTAAAACAAGAATTTAATGGATTTTCTTTTTTTTTCAATAGATAAGGAACTTTTATAAAATTTTCAGTGATTTAAAATGTTTTTGATAGATCTTGGAGTATTTTGCGATAGTTCAAAGGACTACAAAGTATTGCAAAAAATAACAACATTTTTTGGCAGTCGAAGTGATTTCAAAAGCTTTCCAAGAAATTCATGAGACCGTAAGGAATTTCAAAAGATTTTAACTTTTTGAAGGATTTTACACGATTAAAACGGACTTTAAGAAGTTTAATTAGAGTTGTAGACAATTAACTGAATAACAGAGAATATCAAGAGATATATAAGAATTGCGACAGGGTTTGAGGGATTTAAAATTAAGAGTACAAAATTTTAAAGGATTTTAAATGGTTTTATGTGATACCGAAGTATTTTCTAGAAAGGTTAAGGATAATAGAAGCTTTTTAACAGGGTTTTAATAAATTAAACTGGTTTACAGATATTTCATAAAACTTTTAAAGATTTCAAAGAATTTCGCAAGATTTTAAATAATTTTTAGGGATTTAGAAAAATTAAAAAAAAAAACAAAAAGTTTTTAATGATTTCACGGCATTTTAAAGAATTTCATTACACTTAAACTCTATAAATTTTAAACAGTTCGTTTTCTTACTAATTTTAACCAGTAGCTGAATTCTAGCTACGAATTAGCTACTCCTTACCAATGAATCAGTAAAACTTACTAATTCATCAGTAGAAATAACTTATTCATAGCTAGAATTCAGTTAATGATTGAAACGAGTGAAAATTGTAAATTGTTTATATTTAAAAAGAAGTATTTGCAAATATAATGGGGAATTTCAGGGAGTTTTGAAAAGTTAATATTAATTTTGATATAATGCAAGGGATTTAATGTAATTTAAAAAGATTCGCATGGGTTTGAAATACTTAAATGAATGAGCAAGAAAGCTCACAGATTTTTAGAAATTTTAAATGATTTTAAAGTATTTCATGTGATTTTAAGAATGTAAACCGAGTTTTAGATATTTCAAAGTATTTCCGCTGATTTAGAAGGATTATAAGCGATTTTGGGAGATTTGAATATAATTCACGGGACTTTAAAGTACTTTATAGGACTTTACGTGATACTAAAGTATTTTCACGCATGTTCAAAAAATGAAAAGATTTCAATCAGATTTTGGAGATTTGAAGGAATATAAAGAGATTTCATAATATTTCAAAATGTTTCAGGAAATTTCAAAAGATTTATAAAGATTTTAGAGAATTTCAAGGGATTATAAGAGATTTAAAATGACTTTTAAGTATATACGTAGATTTTAGAGGGTCGGGAAGGAATGAAAAAAATATAATGCAATCTCAAACTATAAATCTAAGTGATTTACATTTTTTATTAATTTCAGTCACTGACCGATTTCTATCTATAATTTATTTAATCTTCACTGGTTATTCAGTAAATACTTTAATCCAACAGTAATAAACTAATCAATGGCTAGAATTCATTAACTGATTGAAAAAAGTAAACATTTCAGCTTGTTTAAATTTATGGAGACAGATTTGAAAATCTTATGAAGAATTAAAATTTTTTTTAAGTCTCTTAACGGATTTTAATATATTGTAAGATTTTGAATTATTGCACGAAATTGCGAAGATTTTAACAAATTATTAGTGGTTTTAAGTGTTTGTAAAGCATTTTTAAGGATTATAAGAAATCTTAAGATATCTCAAAGTATGCAAGTCACGGGATTTGAAAGGATTTTAGAGGGTTTTATGTGATGAGGCTGTATTTTTACAAATTTCTAAGAATATCAGGGTATTATAATGCGATTTTAGAGATTTAAAGATAGTCAAAGAAATTTCATAATATTTTCAAAGATTTTCGAAAATTTCAAAATATTTAAAATGATTTAAGAGAAATGTTAAGGTTTTTAAAAGATTTAAGAGAGTTTCGATGATTTTACAGGATTTAAATTCCCTTTTAGAGATTTTGAAAGATTTAGCAGAATTTTACAGGACTTTTTAATGTTATAAAGAAATTAAAGGGATTTCGAGAAATTTTAAATGGCTTTTAAAATATTTTAATGTTTTTACATATATTGTAAGGGTTTTCAAGATATTCGGTGAGATTCACATGCATTTTAAGATTACAATTAATTTTGAAGGAACTTGTTGAAGGGTCTAATCGGTTAAGTATGGAAAAAGTGCCTTTGAACCTTATCCGACCGGCCTTTGTTCTGTGTGTACGTTACAGTTTTCTGAAATGTTTAGCCCTTTGACCATGAAGATGTCCTTCCAAAGTCACAGTTATTGTTTTTCAGTTTTTTGCATATATCTCAAATTGTTTTTCATGGATTCTAATCAACCTGAGGTCAAATTGAAGATCTCTTAAAAATACATGTGATTAATTTTTTCATCAAGTTTTGTAGCAAAATTAAAATTTTGACATACATTGAAATATTTCAAGTCAAATTTTTCGAAGGCAAAAAACACATACATCAACAAAAAAAGCACGCAGTTTGCTCGTATATTAAGTATTTAGTATGAATTTTCTTGGATTTTTAAAGTAATAGAACATGACAGAAAAAAATACTTTAATATGGATATCGGACTTGAAACACCTTACACGACTGATAAAAAAATTATACAAGCTAATTTTTTCACCATTTGCAATAAAAATAGTCAACTAGAATGTTGTTGAAATTTCTGAAACTAAAGAAATATTTTTCTACACGAAATTTTCCTTATTGACATATGTTTTGCAGTCCATAAAACCACTGAAGTTTACTTATGGCTTTAGTAATATACGATTCATGGTTTCCTTGAAAAACCATGAATTTTGTTTCATTAAAGTTAATTTTGAGGCCTATGTTCTTCATACTTGCATTTGGTTTGCTCAGCATTCTTTGTAAGTCTTCGATTGACTCTGACATAACAACGTTATCATCTGCGAACGCTAACCCACGTACCCTTACTCTCCCAAAATCCGTATCTTCTTTGTCGATAAGGACCATTCTCAGACACTTGTCTATTCAATTAACAAAACATTTTTTTAAATACCGTTCTCAGCATTAATTTCATGTAAAACTGCTACTTAGCACTTTAGGAGCATGTTCAGGGCAAAATACAAGGGAATCGGGGTAGGGGGGATAAATAAAATGTTATAAGGTGCAAATTATTCCTTGATCCTTTGTAAAAAGATGATCTAATTTCACGAAAAGTTAATAACAAATACTTCTTTTTCCATTTTTTCGAATACCGTACTGCGTAATGGAATTTCTTGTTTGCTATCCTAATATTTTAAAAGTATCACATTAATGCGTACTGATGAAAAATACAACGTTTTTTGGTTGAAAGCTCATTACTCTCTGTCAAAAAGTCTACTGTAAAATTTTTGGTTGAGAATTGATTTTTTTTTGTTAAAAATTTTATCATTTCGTTTTTGTCTTGAAAATTCAGCAATTTGCTCAAGGAAGATGGTAATTAAATTGTTGAATTTTTAAGCAAAAAAGGCGAATTTTTGTTAGACAAACAAACAAATTTTGGAGTAAGAAACAAAATAAATTTTTAAGCGAAAATAGTTGGATTTTCTTATCAGTTCGCATTACTTCAATACTTTTAACATATAAGGATAGAAAACTAAAAAATGTTGATAAAATATCAAGTAAATTTTCCATTGCACAGTTTGGTTTTTAAAAAAATGTCAAAAAGAAGTATTTGTTACTGAATTTTTGTAAAGTTGGGTCACCTCTTGAGAAAGGATTGAGAAATAATTTGCATCTTATAACATTTTATTTACCTTCCCCCCCACTCTTTCCCGACCCCCTTGTATTGTGCCCTGAACATGATGCAAAAATGCCAATTCGCAGTTTAACGTAAAATTTATGCGAAAAAATGTTAAAAATTTAATTTAAAACAAATAATCTAATTAAAAATAATTTAAAACAAATAATTTAATTTTTAAATAATTAAAATTAAATTTTAAAATATTTTTTATATTAGTTGTTCACCTATACAAGTATCTAACAATGGTAGCTATCGACAAAGAAGGTATGGATCTCGGGACAGTGATGGTACGTGGATGAGCGTTCGCAGATGATAAGGTTGTTATGGAAGAGTCAATTGAAGACTTGCAAAGAATGTTGGGCGAACCAAATACAAGTATGAAAAACATAAGCATAAATATTAAAGTAAGTAAAAAAAAAATTATGGTCTTTGAAGCAAATCATTAATCTTATATTATTAAAGAAATTAGTAAGCTCTAGTGGTCCTATAGACTGCGTAAGATATAGAAATTGGGAGAACTTCGTGTAGAAATTTTTTTTTTCAGTGTTAGAAGTTTTCAAAACATTTTAAATGACTATTTTTATTGCGAATGGTGAAAAAAGACACTTTTATAATTTTTTTAATAGTCATGTAAGGTCCTCGAAATCCGATATTCGTATGCAAGTACGTTTTTTAATTTTTTCTACCATGTTCCACCAGTTTAAAAAATCTCACAAAATGTATAATAAATACTGAATATGTTAGCGAACTGTAAGAATTTTTTCGCAATGCATGAATTTTTGTTTTTGAGAAAATTTGACTCAAAATATTAGGATGTCTGTTAAGATTTGAATTGCGCGCAAAAAATTGTTAAAAAAAGATGTTACATGTATTTTTAAGAGATCTTTGAATCAACCCTAAGTTTATTGAAATATATCAAGAACAATCCGACATATGTACAAAAAACTGTAAAACAATAAACGTGACCTTGAAAGGACATCTTTAAGGTTGAAAGGCTGAACATTTTTGGAAAGAGTTTTCTTTTTGTAACGTACACATAAAACCAAGTCCGGTTGGATAAGGCGCAAGGGCACTTTTCACATACTTATCCGGCTAGGCCTTTTTAAAGTATCTTGTAGGATTACAAAATATCTTACAGAATTTTAGGAATCTTGACCGATTTTGAGGGATTTTAAAAGACTTTATTTCCATTCTTCAAAGGACGTTAAAATAGTTCAATCAAATATCATTTAATCTGATGAATTAAATCAAATTTAAAATCACGAAAGTCTGTTTCCATTGTCAATGTATTAAAATCCATTTTTATAGTATTTTCAGGTTTTTAAGCGATTGTAAGAATTTTCACAGCTTATAAAGGGCTCTTAAGAATTTCCGAGGAAATGCATCATTTTTCACGGATTTGAAGAGATTATGTATGATATCATAATATTCAAAGGATTTAAAAAAATTCACACTTGATTTGAAACAATTTCAGGAATGATTTCAGAATAAATCAAAGGATTGTAAAGAATAACAAAGATTTCCAGGTATACCAAGAGATTTTAATAAAAGTGTAAACCAGAATTCTTGAATGGTGTAACTCCTTGATTGTATATTCATGCGACGTATGTAATATGAAATACAAGATAATATAAAATAAATAGTACAAATAATGATCAAATGTGCGTAATTGTATTGAGAATAATTTTATTGATTGAAAAAAGATGTTAATTATTATTTTTTGAAATAATTGGAAGTAATTAATAAAATAAGAATGAGAATATTATTTTAAGCATCAAGAAAAAAATTCGAACATAATTTAGAAACAGCTTCTATATTCGCAAGTTTAATATAATTATTAAAATGTTGAGTACGAAAGTTTTGTAACACGTGCATTTTTCTCCTTCTTAAAATGTAGATTTGTGACTTACGTGAGAGCGCTCTTGACGTGCTTTTACCTGCGCGTCGAGTTTTGACCGAAGTTCGATAGAATAAGTTTGAGATGAATATATTACTCTCCATGGAATGTTGAACAGAATCTAAAAATGAATGTAAAACTCGTGAAAATATTTTCTCTCGGCACGTTTTTTTTATTGGGAATAATGAGCGAAAGAATTGCGATGCTCTGGTTTTGAATATCTTACACTTAATTTAAATACAAATTAGATATCTATTATAAAAGAGAAACCTTATAACTTTATTATCTTTCAAATAGAAATTTAAGAACCTGAAATTTAGAAAAAAACATAAAAGTGCAGCTGTTGCATAATGCAGATACATCATGAAATTTTTATTCTATATTTTATGAGCCTATATGCATTAGACAATGAAAAAAAAAATTCATGAGAATTTTAATAAATTTAATAATGAATACACAAAAAATTTATTTTTCATTTCACCTAAGATTTTTAAAAATTAGCTTCAGTATTTTTTTAATATTTAGGAAACGTAAAAATTACATTTTCAAGGTATATCTGCATGAGCTATTCATTAAAGTAGAATTAAATCAGACTTTTTAAATTTTATTTAAATTTTGTATAAGATTTTATTTGTCACGATTTTTATAAGACAAATGTAACATTTATGTGGACGATGCAACTGAGAAAAATCGGTCCCCTGTTCTTTTCTAGTTTGAAAAAATTTTGTACGGTCATTAGAGTTGAAAAATTTAAACTCTTAAAGCTGAAAATTATGTAATTTAAAATAAATAACACTGCATTATTTTTATGACATTTTCAATAAAAAATTATTCATTTGTTAGTTTAACATCAAAGTTCAAAACGTCCACGTAAAAATTAAAATTTGATTTATTGGAACAATATAACGCTTAAAGTTTAAATTTATCACACTACAATTTCAACAAGTAATAGACTTTTTATATTAAACAATTCACTTTCTTGTTCTTTTGGTTTCAATTCATATTCAATTTATATGAAAATTGCTTATTTGACATGAAAAACCAAATATTGCTTAATATTAAAAATTGTTCTTATTCTAAATTAAAACATTTCTGAGGTTTTACTAAGGCTTTTGAATTGAAACAGTTCAATTTTTAACGTTCAAAATAGTAAATTGTTCAATTATTATTATTTAATTTCCATTGAAAAAATTTGAATAACTTAAGCTTTAAAGTTTTATTTGCTCAAGTCTTTGAAAGTGTACGCTAAAAAACGCAGACGTCACATGTAAAATTCACAAAGTGAAAGATAGTTGTATTACGTTGTACGTATTTGTTTATTGTACGTATAAGGCTTATAATTGGACTTATAATATATAAAATAAAGTTGAAATCTACCTCACTTCAAATTGCATGATATTTTTAAGTGTATAAAATTTTAGGTATTACAAATAATTAAATCGAATGATCTTCAAACTATTTGTTAAATATCGGATTAAAAAAATAAATTCACTACCACTCTCAAGTTTTATGCAGTCTTAAAAAAATTCCCGGTCTTTTTTTGATTTTCCGGTACAGTGGCCAACTATTTAGGGAGTTTTTTACTAGAAATAACAAATTCCGTCTCGAGACACCAATATAACATAAAATTGTCAAAAAATTGTGATTATTCTTTGAAATGTAATCATTAAAAAAAAATTATTTCTCGACAAAAACACTTAAGCAATTTGAAATTCTTCAAACCTTTTACATTAATTATTTTAATGAAAAACCAAAAAACTGAAAAAGGTCATTTATTGTCAGAGTTATCTGGAAATTCCTTAAAATCAAAGTTAAAATTTTGGTAAATCCTCCATGAATTCTTTAAAATCTAAAAAAAAAACTTTAGGATCAGTAATTAAATTAATAATTCGTTTGTAGTTTATATTTTATTTTTACTAGTTCTTCTGATCGTTTAAAATTATTGATTTCAATACTTTGTTTCTTATAATGATTGCGCATAATGATTTTTTGAAAATCGCAAGAGAATGATAGGAAATTAATTTTAAGAAAATCATGTTGGATAGTCGTATACTATGATTATATTTCTAGAGAAACTGTTCAACTAGAAAAAGTAACAAAAAATTTTTAATGCGTTCAGAACGATTCTATGCAATCTGAGACCTGATTTACAGATTAAATTCTTATTTTAGGAATTTTCGGAGCTTTGCTAATGCGCTGGAAATTATTCGCTTCAATAAATGACACTAATAACATTTTGTACAGATCGTTATCTCTCCGAATATCGAATAATAGTGGAATCGCATTACGAGTACACAGCATTTCCTTGACGGAGTTGTTTTGCCAAAAAAGTAAAAAAACAAGGCAATATGCCGCCGACCTGTTTGGAGCTCATACTCTTCGTGAAATCCAATTTGATGGTTGGCTGCACTGCGAACTCTGCGAGTTCCGATACGTGCAGTATACTGCTCAACTCGCGATATTCACGTTAAGGTTCGAACAATGCGGAATGCGCTATGAGATAGTGCAGCAAGAACTGCAATTTGCTTACTCTGATTGTACAACTTTTTTACACTAGTTTTTTTTACAGGAAATTCAGAATAACCCGCGATGACAAGGTAATAGGTCTGTCCAGAAAGTATCCTAACTTTTGGTGTACTAGAAGCTAGAGCTAATTAGTATCCATAGGGATTGTATCCTCGTCGAATTACTGCTCTTTAAAAGCCAGTTTTGGTAGCATTCCTTCAAGTCACCTTTCACAAAAACTAAGAGCTGCTTCGTAATATTTTGTTTAAGGTCCTCTACGTCTTAAAATTGTTTTTATTTTTTAGCATACATAAAGTTGGGAAACAGTCAAAAAATCACAGGAAGCCATGTCAGGACTGTGTGGGAAATGCAACAGTTGTATTCTGACATAAATTTCTTAATGAGCTGCAATCATTGAAAAGGTGCATTGTCGTGGTGAAGTACCCAGTCACTACTTTTTCCACAACCAGGTCGTTATCTTTTAATAGCGTCACGGAATCGCTTTAAAACTTCTTATTATCAACCTTTATTTACTGTATTACCTTTTGGAACATATTTATGGTCAGAGCCAGGGTCACTTATAAATTTAATGCTTACTCTTTGTTTAGTGTGATCCATCATCCTGTAGATGGCCTCACAAAGGCCCCCCCCTCAAAATGGTAAATACCTGTATTTGCCAATAGCACAACTGGGCACAAAGTTCAGATACTTTTCAGCAGACCTCGTAAAGTGACAACTATGTTGTGGTGGAGGATTTTAAATCAAGAAAAGTAGAGTTTGTCTTTCTCAATTCCATACAATGACCAACGACATGTGTTTTACAGAGCTTTACGAGTTAAGTTAGTCTCTTCTTCAGAAATATTTTATGAGACCGTTCTTTATTTTCCAGACTTCTTATAAATTAAAGGGTGGCAAGGTAGGATAGTCAGCATAACTGAACTGAAAGCAAAACTTTATTTTAAAACAAATATTTAAGAAATTTGTCAATCACGTAAAACATACTTTCTCTATGATAAAAGTCGACTTGTAATCCTGACAGAGGCCGGGAACATGTAACGTTGTTAACCACATTCAGAAACTGAACATCTTAAAATGCTGAAATGATTTATCATATTATCAGGCTCAGATTGTCATAAAAACTCCCTCGCTATTTTCTAGTTTATATAGAAAAGTTACGACGTGATATTCAGTGAAGTCGGTTTTTTTTACTGTGGCAAAAAAGTGACTGAAAGAAGGAATAATTTTCTTGCGTCGGTGAGACACTAAATTCCGGCTAACTGGACAGGAAACTCTCTTCTCATTTAGCAATGAATCACGCATAGGCGAGCAGGGTCGCGATTTCCGTGCAATCGGTATTTTAGTTTAGAGCCAGATCGAGCAAGAACGCGTTCATTGATCGATCGTGGGTTCTTCGTAACGTAGCGTCGACACTAATGAGTTACTAACCACGGGATTAGGGTTGAATGGTTCGACTACTCTTGTCCAGTAATGTCCCACAGTCAAACTGGTAGAAGTAGATCCATTTCAGTAGCAAACTAAAATCTCTTCAAGCCCTCCAACTCTGAGTGTATAAGCTGCCAAACTTACTCTGGTAATAATTTAATCATTTCACAGACAAAATCACTATCCGATAATTTCCTTCCAGAGTAGATGAACTAGTTCTCGTGTAGTTAGTGTATAAGGGAATGAAAATTTAGGAAATAAAAAACATATTCAATTTAACTTTGAAAAATCGTCATATTAGGGAGCCACCGAGGGAGAAATATCTCCTAAAAATGGAGGTAGATTACTCCGTGTTGGCTCGGATTACCCTGGATTACCTCTATAATACGTAGTTCTCCACAGACAGGGACTACTGATTGGATTGTATTGTATTGTAAAACTTGGTAAGTATATTCATTTTAGTACCTCATTCGATTTACACGTTTTTTTTTTTTAATAAAAACTTGTTAAATTTTGAAAAGATTTGTGTGATAAGATTTGCTTTAAATTGTTGAATAATTATTATTTAACGACAAATTTAATTTTTTTTCAACTTTGTCAAAGTGCCATTTTTTTTAAACATACAGATTGAGATTATGGAGCAATTCTGAGGTCGGATTCAACCTCAGCGCATTAAAAACCTTTGGATAAGTATTGTCTGGCTTCTGGGTTAAAAATTTTGTCGGACACTATAATTAAAAAAATTTTTATGTTAAGAGCAAGCTGGTGAAGAAAATATATATTTTGTGATTAGCAATGTTGAGCTCATTGAAATAAATAGATATTGTATGAAACGTAGGGCAAATAAATGTTTCATTACCATTTATAAAGAATAGATGCCTTTAATTATTTTATAAACAATTTTTATAAACAAATTTATAGTTTGTCGACTTTTCAATGTAGGGGCGCTCAATTTTTGTCAAAGAAAATAACTTCACGATGACTCTTTACTATAATATTTTGCAAATTGACGATAATTATTCATATTTCAAATAATTTTTATAAACAAATTAACAGTTCGTCGATATTTCAGTGAATAGGCTTAATTTTTTTCGGAATCAACTAAGGATGTCTTTTCTAAAACTCTTTGCTATAATACTTGGCAAATTTACATAAACTATGTATTATTTAAGCAATTCTTATGAACGAATTTTCGGGTGCAATGAATAGAATCAATTTTTGTGTACGAAATCAACTAAGAATGTCTTTTTGATGATTCTTTTCTATGATACCTTGCAAATTGACAACAATGATAAATTATTTAAATAATTATTAGAAACAAATGCATTTTGTGTCTATTTTTTGCCGATTGACAACTTTGATCTTTTCGCGAAATCTTTGAAATACTTAAAATAGTTGAAATCGTTGAAATTGTTTAAAGGTCTTTCAAAGAATGGCAAACAGAAAATCATAAATCGATAAAAGAAACAAAAGACAAAGCGATCAGTACGCTTTACTGATCAATTGTCTTTTGTCTACGCTGCGCTGTGAATAGAAGCCGACCAGTTTTACTTTATTCCAGGAGAAAAATTCAGCCTATACATTAAAAAATAGTTTCAATGTGAATTTGTTGATAAAAATTGTTAAAATAATGACTAATTGCTATCAATTTGCAAAGTATCATAGCAAAGAGCAATCGGAAAAACATTCTTAGATGATTCCGTACACAAAAATTGGGCCCATTCATTGTCACTGCGAATTTGTTCATACAAATTGTTTAAATAATAAATATTTGTTGTCAATTTGCAAAGCATCATGGCAAAGAGTCATTGGGAAAAACATTTATAGTTGATTCCGTAAACAAAAATTTATTCAATGCATTAAAATATTGCCAAACTGTAAATTTGTTTATAAAAATTGTTCAAATGATGAATAAATGTTGTCAATTTTCAAAGTATTATAATAAAGAGTCATCAAAAGGACATACATAGTTCATTTCGTAAACACCAATTGAGCCTTTTCATTGAAAAGTCGCAAAACTGTGAATTTGTTTATAAAAATGATTAAATCAATTACCAACAGCATGCATTCTCAATTATAGTAATGACAGATTTATTTTTTTCACACTTTATGAAAAAATTTTTAATGTTAATGAACTAAGCATTGCCAATCCCAAAAAATGACTTTTTTCCATAATTTCTTTTTAACGCAATAAAAATTTTTTCAAATTGTTCTGACCAACTGCAAATTATTTTCATATTGTTGTAACACTGTTTTAAGAACTTATTTAAATAATCTAACTATTTCAAATGAAATAGCTCATGCGAAAAGTTAAAAAAAATTTCAACTTTGTTGTTAAATAACAAATTTTCAAACAATTTGAAAAAAAACTATTCACACAAATCTTTTAAAAATTTAGGAAGCTTTTATTCAAAAACAAAACGTTTGAATCGGATAAATGGTGTAGGCTAAAAATTTATCTGTCCATGGGTTCTTTTTTTGCCCCACTGCGCGTAAGCTGGCAAGATGTCTGCACGTCGAGTGCCAAGCAATGATACTAATTGCATGAATCAAAACATAATTTTTTTGAACGTAAACGAAAATGATTTTTTACCATACATATATTTATATATTATTTATTAACTTTTAAATGCTGATTAATTAAATCATAAAAAAGAAACTAAATTTTTTTATAGATTTTTGAAGCTGATGGAATAGCTTTTGAAAAATAAAAAATAATATCAATTGTATCTACAAAGTAAATTAATTTATAAGCAAGTAATTATATTTTTAACGAAATACATGGATCTCAAAACCAGAAGATTAATTTTCTACCCGAAAAAAACTAATTTCCTACACAATGCAGGAATTTTGCAGTAAGTACTTTAATTTTCAACTTAAAAATATACAATTTTCAGCTAAACCAAAAATGAAATAACTAGAACTTCAATTTGAAAAATTTATTTTTTATGTAAAAGAAAACAAATGTTAATACATTTTAGGTTCAGAATGAACTTCTTACCTCGAAACAACAATTTTTTAACAAAATAGTTAAACATCAATCCAAAGAATTGAATTTCCGAGTAAAATAGAAAATCTTAATCTGAAAAATAAAATTTTCCACGTATTCGCTACGTTCTTTACATAGTAAATTAATTTTTAAGCAAATAATTGAATTTTTGGATAAGGTTCCGAAACGTACTTACCTCTCATTTATTTCAAGCTTTATATACCGACTTTTTTTGATTCGCTGTTTACAGAAGTGGTACTAAGATACCTGAAAATTTGATTTTTAAAATCAAAACCCCAAAAAATCTATGAAATTCATGTTTTTTTCACTTATTGATTTGAATATAAAAATTTTCAAAAAAACTATAAATAAAAGTTGTTAACATTGTAAAGAAAAAGTAATGTGATCTATATAATATGCTGTGGTTAATCATAGGGGTGCCTTTCTGCATTATTCCATTTTTCTCAAAAAATAATATATTTGGAGATAAGTTAAACAAACATAGTAGACGTATTTTTTTTAGGACTACAACTTTTATGCATTACTTTTTCTTTTTGATTCAATATTTATCGAAATCTGGTGAAAAAATGAAAAAACACCGTTTTTGGTGTTTTAAAGTTTAAAGACAATTTCGTGAGTATATTCACGATCATTTTTGCAATCGGATAGTCAAAATACGTCGATATACCTAGTTTTAAATCAAGGGTGGGTAAGTAATTTTTGGAACTGCTTACAGATTCCCAATCAAAAACTTGAATTTTCAACTAGGATTATTATATTTTATACACAAAAAAAAACAAATTTACAACAAAATACATAAATTTTTAATTGAGTAGTTAAACTTCAAACTGAAAACATAAATTTGTCAAAACAGTTCAATTTCCAAATAGAAAAGAAAATCAATTTTTAACGAGGCGTGGAATACTTGCATTGTTAATTTCAAAAGTAAATACAGTAAAAGACAAATTTTTAACAAAATACATAAATTTTGAAACAAGTAGTTGAGTTTTTAGCCCAGAAGATTAATTTTTCACCAAAAAAGGCGAATCTTGAACAAAATATGTACATTTTTTAATGAAAATAGAAGTATTTAACGAAATAGTTGCTTTTTCAACTAATAATGTCAATTTTAAACAAAAAATGAAATAAGTAAATTTTCAATTAGAAAAAGTTTCAATTAAATGCACGAATTTTTAAACAAAGAAGCTAAATTTTTAAATGAATTATTTTAAACTAATATCAAAAACCTGCTACTAGAAAAATGAATTTTCAACAAATTAGTTCGATTTTTAGCCGAGTGGTGGAATTCTTCACCAAAAAGATAAATTTGAAACTCCTTTAATGTTGTCGGATTTTTAACTGAATAGATGAATTTTTAAATAAAAACATGAACTTTCAACAGAAGAGTTGAATTGGCAACCAAGAAAAAAATAACTTTATATTGAAATGGTAAATTTTTCAATCAAATAAAAAAAATTTGTACAAAAGAAAATTTGTTTTCATCCAAAAATATTATATTAGACTTTTGAAAGAAATATTCAACTTCAAATTGAAAAAAGTTAGATATTCTATCCAAGAGAAGAATTTTCAATTAAAGAGATAAATATTCAATTAAAGTGGTTAAACACTCTAGAAAAAGTATTATTTGAGGGCTAATTTCACGTATTAAATAAAACATAGAAGCAAAGTTTCGAGTGGTACTAAAATGAAACAGCTATTGGGAAACCAGATTCATTTATTTTAGGTTCAAAATAACGTCACAAAGTTTTCCTATTGGAAAACAGAACAACTAAAAAAAGATACCCTGAAGGAAGATCTCTAGGTTTAGCAGTGAATTTCCAGTTAAATAAAAATTAATATTTAACTCTGGAAAATATTATTTTTTCATTTTAAGAGTGTTTCTTAAGATTCACGGAGGTAATATATTTGTCAAAATATAATTTTTGTTTGAAAAAAAGATATTAAAATTTTTTTTAAAGCTCAGCTATCAACAGCTACGTCCTTGGGACAGTAATGACAGCAATTGATCTTGAAAATAGGACCATTCTGATACGCAATTTCCGGATCAAGTAAAAAATTTAAAATCTGTATAAAAACGATTCATATTATTTTTATTTGATTTCGGCATTAAATTGATTTGGTTGCCAAAGCTTTTGTTTATTGGAGTATAGTATATATATATAATTTTTTCGCCTACTTCCACCCTCAAGTTTTGACTGAACTACTTAAGTGATGCTTGTAAAAAGAATGCAATGGCACATTTCATCTTTCTCTAGACATCCAATAGAATTCGTAGTTTTCACTTGAGCAAAGTATAAGAATCGGTTTCTTGTTGGGTTTACGATACTGGAAGAATGATCACACAAAGTAGCGCGAGAAGAGCAGACGAAAAGAAGAATCGGGATGCTGAAGCGAGCGATAGCTTTGTGGGTGGAGGTAGAGAGGGCATGAAAGGCAGAGGACTAAGAGCGGCCACCTGCTCCCTGAGTTTGAAACTATCTGGGGAAGGTCGTGCACCAGGGGTCAGAAAACCACCAACCAATTTCTTTGAGTGCCGGCTGGGAGTAGACGTCGTCCCCGGCGTCCATTGTGCCTCTATTGTGATCTGATATCAGCGTTATTTTTGCCTGGATTGCAGAACGGAAACTCCGCCTCTACAGGATCTGTTCATCGACACCTCCACAATGCTTCGATCCAGTCAAAGGTCGAATTAAATCTTACAGTTGAGAGATTTTCTTGTAG
>JAUELO010000179.1:45242693-45256596 GCA_032357855.1 Amphibolips quercusostensackenii | reverse complement strand
GAGTATTACTTGACGCCTGCCTACCGCGGCCTCTGATGCCTCGATGCATAATTAATTTGAAATTAAACCGCATCGCACGTGCCACAAGGAAACAATGGATTGAAAAGGAAATCAGAAAAACATAACATTGAAAGTCTTTGTAAAAAAGTATACAAAACGGATTTTCTCATTCAGTATTGCTAAAAAATCTCTATTTCGAAGTTCCTTTATATTCACTAAGAGGAAACCACCCAACAGTAAATAATGATTGATAATAAATGATTTCAATTCACTAGAAAAATCCTAAGAAAAAAAAATCGATAGAAAGCAAGTCCGCTTGAATTGCGTATCTGTCATTTGCGGATTGAAAGAATGAAAATGTAATCGGTTAGCCACATTTTTAATCCGTCACATGTGTGCGGGGCTTTCAATCTTCCATTCCGCTTTCGTCAAAACGATAAGTAAATATAGTTGAATAAAACCGACTAACCTAAAATAGTTCCTATGCGTAACGTAAGATTCACTCATGTGTGCATAAATGGGGTGAAATTCAATATGAAATAGAGGTCTTGAAAGATTACACCCAATAGTAAAAATGCGATGAATACATAGCAACTTAGAATAAGCGTGAATCTGCCAAGTGTAGGTTACCTCAGGGTATGTTCAACTAAGTGAAATATGCGATTATAATTTTTAAGAATTAATTGTAATTTTCTTTTTGAAATTATTTCAATACATTAACTTGTGCAGGAGTTATAAGATTTACAATGAAAGCTTTAACGCCATTAACTTATTCAGAGCACATGCTAATGGCTGCAGGGTTTGCACGTGACAGATTCAAACTCCGCAATCCGCTCATATCTATTTACATTCGAAACATCCAAATGTTTAGGATTTAAATAAACGCATTCTTATTAAAGATCATTTTTATTAAATAAAACTTGAGTGATAGTTTTAGTAAATTAGAGATTTATATAATGTGAATGTGAAGATGTTGTGTGATGCAAATATATGAAAAATAATGTTTAGCACAATCAATTGAAATGCTTGAAAATAAATAGTCTATATATAAAAGTAGAATATGAATGCCAGGATTTACTTAAAAGCAGTTATTTAACTATTTTTATTGAATAGTTTTATTATTTAAATTCAAAAAGTATTATTTAAATTAATTATTTTCTATCGGTACTATTGTTTCTGAATCAGATAATATCCATTCATAATCGCTGCTGAATGGGTCTCAGGAAAAAAATACGTTGCCAATTAAAAACCTCATGTTCTCATTTAAAAGAAATTTTAACCACTGGGTGATAATCTGGAATTTCAGTGACAGACACGCAATTCAGAAGTCATCAAAACCCGTTCAAAAGCAAGCGAATGGATGTTTGTTTCCTGGGCTAGCTAAGAATTTGGATTGGATTTTTTAGTATGAAGTTTCTGCAATGATATTACATTGCCAGACAAATTTCCATTAAAAAATCTTTATTACTTATTGTGTCAAAGCAAAAGTAAATTTTTATCACAAAAAAAATTTACCCTTTTTTTTATTTATGTTTTTCGTCTGAATAAAATTTTTGTAAGGCATGTTTTTGAATTATAATCAACATTTAGAGCTCATCGAATAATATGTATATTGCAAAATGTATCGATTTTTATATTTATAAACATTTAAAAAACTTTAAATTTTAAATTCCCTTTTCCAGCAGTAGTTTTAAAAGTATTTATATTATTTAAATAATTCTGTCCTCTCGAAAATGTATCATTGTCAAATAGAAATGTGAAAATAATTATGAACAGGAAGCAGGTATGTCGAAAAATTATATTATTTTGTATGAAGAAATATCTATAAATTATTACTATACAAACTAAATAAATTTTTTGCAATAACTTCAATTTCGTTGATTTTTATTGGATCTATTTTTTATATTATCATGACATAATCTAGAAAATACATCTAATGAGAAATATAAAGTTACTACTGATTGAAATATGACGAAAAAGTTCTTAAAAGTTATGAAGAATAATTAACTATAACTAAAATTTATCAAAAAAATGTCCTGATATATAAGAAATTATTAATAGTATATGTATTTTGTACTAAATTCTTAGAATACAGTGATTTTAAACTTGCGCCTTCAAATTTATAAGTGAATTATTTTATTTTATATTGCAAATTTAATTATTATTGTAAAGGCTATGTGATACTGACTCAAAAATAAATGTTTATTATCCTTCTGTTTGTTTTTTTCTTTATTTTAAAGACGTTTCGTGACAGCATTCATATTGAATTTTACTTCATTATGTTGAGTTATTTAAAAAAAAAAAAATTATTATTATTGTTGAATTTCAAACCAAACAGAAAAATTTTCTACAAAAAAATACGATGTTTTAATCACATACAACAATTTTGAATCAAGTAGTCAAGTTTTCAACCCAAAAAGACGAATTTTGAACCAGAAATAGAATTCTTGAATTTTCAACTAAAAAGATGAATCTTCAGTAAAAAAGTAAGTTCACAACAAAGACTGTAATAGTTGATACTTTCAATGAAAAATATTTCAATTTTTAATAAAAATCAGTTGAATTTGACCTAAAAATACAAATTAAAAAAAAGTAATTGAATTTTCAGTCGAGAATGTTTTGCAGTCAATGAAGAAGAAATCGTAACACAAAATGTTAAATTTTTAAGCCATAAAGACGATATTTAAAAAAAAGCTGATTTTTCACTAAAAAGGACAATAATTTTAATAAAGAATGGATCTTTTCAGTTAAAAATAAATTTTTTACAAAAAAATACCAATTCTCAACAAAACAGTGTAATTCGGAATTTTAAGAAAAGTGCAATGGTTGATATTTCTAATAAAAAAAGTTTTCAATCAAAATCAGTTAATTTCAACTAAAAGATACATTTTGTAAGCAAAAAAGTTGAATTTCACGCCAAGAGAGATTTTTAAGTTAATAAAGAAAAAAATGAATTCCAAAATGCTAAATTTTGTAGCCATAAAGACAAATTTTCTACAAGAAAGTTGAAGTTTCAACTAAAAAAAAACATTTTAAAGAAAAAGTGGATATTTTCCGTGAAAAAATAAGTTTTTAACAGAAAGAAAAATATACAAATTTGAAATTAAATTTTTTAATTTGTCATCACAGTAATGATTTTTTAACTAACATGTTGAATCTTCAACAACAAACTGAATTTTCCAAAAAAAGTCTAGATGTTGATATTTCTAATAAAACACATTTTAATTTTTTAATCAAAATCAGTTAAATTCAACCAAAACAAACAACAACTTTCTAACAAAATATTTAAATTTTTCACTGAAGTATTGATTTTTTAACTGAGGTGATCAATCTTTAACCAAAAACTTAAATTTTTAACCGACTAGTTGAATTTTCAACCAAAAAGAATAATTTCTTACATAAAAGGACAAATTTTTAACAAAATACATAAATTTTAAACTGAAATTGAAAAAATTATATTCTCTATTTAAAAAAATTATTTTCAATAAGGAAAGAATTTTAACGGAGGAAATTAATTTTTAACCGGAAACTAATGATCAGACAAAAAGGTTGATTTTTAATCAAACGATGTATAATTAGCAAAGTGCATTCATTTCAAACAAGAAAATATCAATATTTAATCAAAAATCAAAAAGATATATATTTAGTAAAAAAAAAAAATAATTTTTTAAGCATGAAAAAAGGAAATTTAACAATATAGTTAAGCATTTAGGCAAATAGAAAAATTAATAATGCATAAAATGATAAACTTGATGAATTTTTCATCAACAAAATTTCAAATCTCAGCCACAGATGTAATAGTAAATATTTTTATCAGATAAGATTTTAATTTAAACAAAAAAGACGAATTTTGCACAAAAGAGTTTACTATTTAAATTAGAAAAATTATTCAGTCAATTAAGAAAACAAAAATGTTTTTCAAAATGTTGAATATTCAACTTTTGTTTATAAAAATTTCCTGACTTCCTGACCAGTTTTACGTTCCCTGACTTTCTAGAATTCCCTTACCAGTACTTGACCCGCAACTCTTTCATTTTATTTCACATCCATCAAAACCCAATCATTGAATCATTTCTGGTACATCAAATGGTCTAAATTCTGAAATAGTTTCAGCACATTATTATTATACAGATCCTTGAATCTGCAAAACATAAACATTATAATCCAGACGGTGAGAAGCGTTATGGAATTGTAAAGGGTGAATGAAGAAAGGAAGGAATTGCGAGTTTTAGGAGAAGCGGTAGAAGGAAACAAGGGATCCAAGGAACTCATTTCATTGCCTCTCGCTCCAAGACTGACGTAACGCATTGTTCCAGGAACGGTTTAAGGTCCTCTTGAGTGATGTGTTGCGCCTGAGCCTGGACGCCATTTGTATGCACCACCAATGTAAGTCAGGTACCTACAAAGTTAAATTGCCGCTCGCCGTGGTTCAAGACGTAGGACCAGGTGATATCAGAGTCTTGAGCCGCTCTCTTTCCGTACACCGCACACGTTTTCCGCAGGTTAAGGACTGTCGACTTCCCACGTCTTTCTTCCTCATGCTTTCGAATTTTTGCGACATTTTTTCACCTCGCGGACGTCAGCTTACCATACTTCAGAATGAGCCTTCACCGCTCTCTTGAAAAATTGATTTATTTATATCTTCATTTTTGTGGGAGTGAAATAGACCAAATAAATAGCAGAATAATAACTGGTTTTACTTCCTTTGTCATGTCTTTTTCTAAATCCAGACACTTTTGCTAAAACCTATATACATGTAACCCCTGGAACTCTTTATTCTATCCTCTGAGTACTCCTGTTAGTTATTTCTTCTAATACTTAACATCAGCACTCTTATATTCGCTATCATCATTACTTTTATAAACAGTATTCCACCTCCTATTACCCTCTTTACCCTCTATACTAAATCTTTTAATGCGCCACTGCTCTAGCACATACACTTTTTTCAGCTACATCCCTTGCACCTTTTCCACAACTTCCTCTCTATGTATGACACATATCCTCTTTCCTCTCTCTTGCACCAAATTCTTTTCCTGACATATACTCAGTAACTCTTCAACAGTTTTTTTATATAAATCTCTCGTTTATTTCATTTCTTATCCCTACTTCTCCCTCATCAATTTTCTTTCTCTCTCTGTGGCCTTCACCATAACCTTTTCTATCGCCGTAACCCTTCGCTCCTACACCCTTACCAAAACCTCTCAACTTTTCTGTTTTTTTCACATCGGCATTCTATTTTCTTCTTTCCGACTTTTTGACCTCTTTTACCTTCTCTTTCCCTACCAAACTCTTATGACTTAAAATCAGTCATCCCTCATCGGTGCGCCTTTCATCTAACTCTCAGAATTTTTGCCTTTATATCCCTTGCACCTCTTTCATATCTCTATAGTTCCCTTAGCATGTTTCGTTTATACTTCCAATATCATCGCTCTAATTTCATACCTCATTAAATATTAGATATTTCCTCTCTCATCTATACCTCGCACCAAGTTCTTCCCCTGACACATACCTCTGTATTTCTACGACTCTAGCTCCTTTTTCACATAACCTTACTCCTTATTATATTTCTCATCCACATCTCCATCTCATCCGTTCCCTACACGCTCACCACAATGTCTCAACCCTTCTCTTTTCTTCGCCATCAGCTTTGTCTTTTTTTTCTTCTAGACCTTTCAACAACTCTAAACTCCTCGATCACTACCAAACTCTAATGAATTAAAGTCCGTTATCCCTCATCATTAGGCCAATCCGCTAACACCTAGACCGCACCTTGCCATTGTAATTTCTTGATTTTTTAACTGCTTTTTCATATAAGCCGCTCTCCTTATGATATTTATCATCTCCATTTTTCTTTTATTCGTTATTTTTCTCACCCTGTAGCCCTTAATATTAGTTTCTACATTTTTGTATCCTCCCATCCCTACACCCAAACCCTTCAAACTTTTCCAACTCAGAATTTCTCATGCCTCATCACTGCACCTTTTTACCTTAATTTCTATCGGTATTTTCCTCCTCTCCCACTACTTACCTAATGAATATCCCTTTTTTCCCCTACATCCTTATCATACAGGAAAATAGAGGCACATAGTGCAAAAAAAAAGGAAGAGTTTTCTAAAACCTTAAAAGCTAAACAGTATTCAATGCCATCACGGCTTAGGGATCATTCAGAAACTACGTTACCCATTTTAGCATATTTTTCACCCTCTTGGCCCCCTCGTTGACAATCGTTGTTTTGTTCCCCCCCCCCCTCTGCTTCGAATTTAACAAAGCTGTTAGCTATCCACATATTTCACTCTAAAAAAAAGTTGAATTTTTAACAAAATAATAAAAATTTAACAAAAGAGTTTAATTTGAAACTAAGCATAGTTAAATTTTAAAAAAAAAAATATTTTTTATCAAAAAAATATTAAAAATTTTTTTTTTAAAAAAAAAAATATTTAAATTTTAATTAAAAAAAAAAAAAAAAAAAAAAAATTTCCAAAAAAAAAAGACTTTTCTACTATAAAGAACGAATGTTCAATCCACAAGGACGAATTTTTAACAACATTAAATTTTTGACAAAAAAAAGACAACTCAACAAAATAATTAAATTTTAAACCTATAAGGATGAAGTTTCAATCAGAAATTAGTTTTTTTTTTTAAGAGAGATAAACTTTTAACCAAGAAGTTGAATCTTTAAGTAAAAAAGGTAAGTTAAAAAAAAAATTTAATAGTCACAATTTCTTTTCAAAAAATTAACTAAGAAAAAGCAAATTCACTAACAGTTAAATTAACAAAAAACACGAATTTTGAACAAAATATTATTCAATCTACAACCAAAGAGATGGATTTTCAAAGAAAAAGAATACTTTTTTACCTGAAAAGGCGGATTTATCAACAAAATAAATGAATTTTTCAGAAAACAGTAGAATGTTTTACCCGACAGTGTTAATTTTCAACTAAAATTCAATTTTCAACCAAGTAGTGATTTTTAAAAAAAAATTTTCAATTTATATCCTAATAGTTGGATTTTCTCATACAAAGATGAATTTTCAACAAGAAACTAATTTTTGATTAAGAGAGATGAATCTTCTACTAAATGGTTAATTTAAAAATAATAATAGAAGTTTTCAATCTGATATGAAATAGTTGCAGCCAAAAAGATAAATTTTCAAAATCAGAAAAATTATATTCTATTAAAAAAACGAATTTTTAACAAAATACATTATTTTTCCATAAAACAATTGTATTTTTCAACCGATACTTTAAAGATTCAAGAAGAAAGCTTATCCTTTACTAAGTAGTTACTTTTTTCAATTAATAGTTTATTTTTTAACCGAAGAGTTAAATTTTCTACCCAAATCGTTGAATTTTCAACCAAAGAGATGAGCTTTTTGCCAGACAGGTGCATTTTTTATCACAAAAGATTAAATTTTTACAGAAAAAATTAGATTTTCAAATTAAGAAGTAGCATGTCGTATTTCTTACAAAACAATTAAGTTTTTCGATCGACAATAAGATGTTTTAACTAAAAAGTTATTTTTCTATCAATTAGTTCTTTTTTTCAAATAAAATTCTAATTTTTAACTAAATAGTTAGATTTTGTACCTGCGAAGGTAAATTTTAAACAAGGAACTGATTTATATAAAAAAAATGAATTTTTAACCAAATAGTTGAAACTAAAAAAAAGATAATTTTTTAACCTAAAATGGAAAAGTATCAATCTTGTTTGAAAAAGTTAATTTTCAACAAACAAAAATAAATGATTACGTACTAGTTAAATGCAACTAGCAAAACGAACTTCTAACAAAATATTTGATCCCGCAGCAAAAAAGATCAATTGAAAAAAAAAATATTATTTTTTGTCCAAGAAAACGAGTTTCTAATCGAATACATGAATTTTCCACAAAACAGTTGTATTTTCTACCCTAAACTATGGATTTTTAACAAGAAATTTTATTTCGTACCAAGCTGTTGATTTTTCAAATAAATAGTTTAATTTTAAACCAAAAAGTTGAGTTTTATACAAAAATAGTTAAAATTTGAAACAAAAAGATACATTTTTTACCAAACAGCTGCATTTTTAACTAAAAAAAATTTAATTTTTGCAAAGAGATAAATTTTTAAACGAAAAGTATCTATTTCGTACAAAACCATTGAATTTTCCGCTCGAAAATAAAAAGATTAAACCAAAAAGTAAATTTCTAGTCAGATGCTGGATATAAAAAAAGATGAATTTTTAATTAAAAAAAAGGAATAGTTACATCTTTAGTGATACAAAACTTGTTAAATTTTTAAATGTAAATATGAATTCTTAACAAAAATAATAAGTCTTTACCAAAAAGAAATTTATTTTATAGAAAGGTGTGAAACATTTATCCGGTTAGTTCATTTTACAAACAAAAAATATAAATTTTTAGCAAAAAGTGTAATTGTTGAAATTTGTACGACAAAAGGTTTTAATTTAAATCAAAAACAGTTGAATTCAATCAAATTTTTGAATTTAAAACAAAAAAGTGAAACATTTAAACAAAAAATTTAAATTTTAAACAAAAAGGCGACTTCTTAACTAAGACGATTAAGTTTATACCAAAAGACACGAATTTTCAACAGAACTAGAAATATAACAGCAGACTTGTCAGCCAAAAAGAATAAACTTTTAGCTATGAAAGTAATTACTGAGTTCTATTAATGCAGTTTGCATGTTAACAATAAACGAGAAAGAGGCAAACTTTCTTAAAATTCATCATCAAGAAGTTGGTAAAGTTACTTCTACTGGACCCCCTCCCCCCCCACCAACCTGTTACCAACCGCAGCTCTTGACGTGACCCCCCTCCAAATTGTAACGTTGTTTATGGACAATCCCTTACCGACTAATGTCAGTTCTGTTAGAGTTTATATTTTTTGAAGGAAAAGTTGCTTTTCTTTAATTTTTCATGACGTTCTCGTAAGCTTGGTAAGCTTCTTGGTAAGCTACGTCAAAAAATATAATTTGCCAAGTTACAACTACTTTTCACCGTTTTAAGTTAACCAAGCAAGTTTGGCTAAAATTAATTTTTAAAATTCTCGACGCTGAGAGAAATGAAATTAAAAATTTCAACATGAATACTAAAACGAAATATTTCTCATATTTAGTTACGTTATTAAATAATAAAATAATTTATTTGCTCGAATTAATAAAAGAGAAATAACATCCACTTCCAGGTTCCATCAATTAGTTCAATTCAATCAGTTAAATACGACACACGAGCTGTCTTTTTCGGATTATTCTATTCGCACCTGATAAATACAATTATTATAAAATGGTCTGCAGTATTAAAATGAAAAACAATTAAAAGTAGGGCACCTATAATCTCATTAGAATGTTTATCATTGCGAAAGTCGATAAGGAACTCCATTAATTACGTCGGGATGATCTTTGTAAATTTAGACCTTTCCCTTATATTCTTTACTCAATGTATCAACAATATTTTAGTTATTGTCACAGCAAATGTGATTTTTTAAGATTTTAAGGGATTGCAAAATGTATCAGTGCATTGCTAAATTTTGAGGGCATTTTATATGATTCCAAAGATTATGAGAGTTTTGACAGATTTAAAATGATTTGAAAATATTTGAAAAGATAGTAGAAGCTTCCTAGTACAATTTCAGAGAAAATTTTAATTTTTCGAAGAATTTTATGAGATTTCAAGGGACCTGTAAAAAATTAATCGGTTTTTAAGAGATTTTAAGGAGTTTGTTTTTATATCGACAGATTTCGACGGAATTTTTCAGGGTTTTGAGAAATAAAGAATAATTTCTGTTCATTACAAAGAATTTTAAGAGATTGCAAGGAATCATAGAAAATCTTAGGGCACTGTGAGAGATTTCGAGAAATTCTAAAAAATTTCACAGCATTATAAAGGATTTCAAGAAACATGGTATGATTTTATTGTATTTGAAGGATATTTGCAGATTTAAATAGGATTTTCTTAATTTCCAGGGATCTGTATGGATTTACATGGATTTTAGAAGATCACACGCGATTTTAAAAGATTTGAAAATATTTTGAAGGGTTTTAAGAAATTTAACTGAATTTAAAGAGTTTTGAGAGGTTTTCGCAAATTCAGTTTGATGTCAATTATAGGGGTTTTAAAGGAATTTATTGAAATTTTAATGACCTGAATAGATTTGGAGGAATTCAAGGAGAATCAGGAACATTTGAAAGGTTTTTAAAGATTTCAATGAATTTTAAAGGAACTATCAAAGATTTTGAAGCATCTAGTAATATTTCTATAAAAAAGGTTTTCAAAGCTTATTAAGTTGGTAATTTAGTCGTTTAAGCCTCCCACTCTCATATTTTCGCTTCTTGTAACCCCCCTTATTTCGACTAGTCTGGATTCTCTCCCATAATACCCCTTATCTTATATCCCATCCCCTTACTTATCATACTTCCTCTCTTTTGCCCTACTTCTTCCTCGTTCCCCTCTCTACACTTTTCCTCCTTCTAATCCCCTAACTTCTCCAGCCATACCCATCCTTACTTCTCTAATACCCTTCCTACTCTTCTCACTTCTTCTACTTCTCTTCCTCTTACTTACCATTATCTTCCTCATTTTGCTTACTATACCACCTCTTGAGTCCCTGTTCACATTCTTTATCCTGCTCCTCCTTTCTCTACTTCACCTCTTGTTACTTCCATTACTCCCTGTCTTTTAAATTATTTTCCCCACCCTCACATAATTCCGCTACACTCACATTCTTCCTCTTTCTTATCCTACTTTACTCCTTAGCTCTGCTTCGCCCTTTTCTACTTTTCCTCTACTAACTTGCCCTACTTCCCATTTTTCAGTTTCTTCAGCCCTACTTTCTCTTACTTCTCAAGACCCCTTACCCATTTTCTCACTTTCTCTACTTTCCTTTTCCTTACTTATCCTTATCTCCCCTCACTTTCCCCAATTTACAACTCCTTCCTTCACCTTTCACATTCTTTACCCTGATCTTCTTTTCTCTTCTTCTACTCTTCTTACTTATCCTTCTCACCTCACTAACCCACTCCTAAATTCCTACGTATACTTAACACTTCCTAGCTATAACCATGCTTTTCCCTCACTTTTTCCCAGAAAAATAATTACGACGAACTCAAAAACTCAAAAATGAAAAAAAAAGAATTAAGATGTTATGTGCATGAGGAAAATGTCTCTGCTTGGGCGAGTAACCCAGTTTGGGTGAGTAACCCAGTTTGCGCGAATGCTCAGATACTATAGGTATATCGTCAGCAATGTTAAAGTTAGTAAGATGAGCAATAGTTAAATCATATTCTATAATGAATTGAATGTATATTTAATATAGGTTTTATAGTCATTTTACGCCATAAAAATGATTGGAGGAGTTTGGGCGACTGATTATAAAGAACAAGGTTACATAAAAAATATGCGTTTTTTTAGATAACAAGAACACTATCTCAATTCTTAAAGCTTTTAATGCAAATTGCTTTTAACACATAATTACGTACATTCTACTGATAATCATATAAAAACATTATTTTCTTTTACAATTTGTTATTGTTTTTAGTAATTTTCTCTTAGAATAGAGTAAGTGAATCGCGGTTTTTCCGTGTTTAAAAATGTATTTGCATCCTTTCAGGTAGAGCGAGACAATAGTTAATTAGGTTTAACAGAAATAAATGTTCAATAAATTTATTATTACTTATAATAGTATTGTCTTAAAATAATTCTAGAAAGTTGCAGTTATTTAAAAATTTTTTTTTTGGTCCACTTGTCAATTTAAATGAGATAATAAATAATAATTGTTAACAAACATAATTGTGATAAATTATTATTATTTATAACTACCTTCTCCTACAGTTATACTAAATTTGTCAGCTTTTTACTAAGTAAGGTAATAATTCATAATAGTTCACAAAGATAATTGTTTAAACAATTTATTATTGTCTGTAATTATCTTCTTGTAGATAATTTCTAGAAAGCTGCAGTTTTCGTCCGACATTTTGAACTTTGCTTTGGCATTTTAATTATAAACAAATAATAAAGAAACAATTTTCGTTAATATATATTTTTCTGAAATCAAACAGATATCTGAAATACTCTTTAAATTTTTATATGGATCATATTAAATGTAAATTTTTCTTGAAGTAGTTACTGAGATCCTTTTTGTTCAAATTATTATGAATATTTATTATTTGCTTCTTACTCTGAAAGAAGATGGTTAAAAAACATAAAAAATGGTTTAAACAAATATTCCTTTTAACTTGCATTAATTATTGTCTGGTAAAAAGTGGCCAAAAATTTAATAAGTAAAAAAACATCAATTATCTAGCATTTATAAAGAAGCAGATAGTCGCAAGCATCTATAATTAGTTTAAACAATTATATTTGTTGAATTGCATTGATTATTACCTGAATCAAAGAAAAAAGTTACAAAAAAATCGTTTTTAGAAAAGTCCGTAACTATCTAACATTATTATAAAAGAAGGTAGTTATAAACATCAAGCAAAAAGTAGAAAAAAAGTTGAAAATTTCATAAGCTAGCTGTGAACTCGATGTCGAGTGTTTTCACTGTATGTGTATTTTTATTTATATGGTGCTTACTCAACGAGCACTTTGCTTCCCGTTAGCAAATGTATTTGCCTTTTCACAGAGGAAGCATTAGCGATTTTTTAAATAATAGACAAACTGAAGTTTCAATTTTGATCTGTCTAAGAACAGAAATTTACAAAAAATGCAAAGTTACAAAATAATACAAAAATGTTTTAAAATAGAATGACAACGCAGGCAAATCAAATTCTGTATTCGAAATGGTGATTTTTCGATCTGGAAAAGAGGAGGGGGAAATTCTGTCACACCCTGGCCCTTTTTCAACTTTATGATTTTTTCACAAAAATTATCAGAATAATTTCATTTGAAAATTTATGGTCAAAAAGTCTTTTATTCCACACAAGACCGAAATGGCCACCTTTTGCCCCTGAAAATAGAGACGAAAGTAGCGTATATTTCCTGTAAATCACACTTGCGAGGCGAAAGTAAAATTTGCGCGGAAAAAGTAAAATTAGCGAAGTAAAAGTAAAATTTGCAGGGCGAAAGTAAAATTTTCGGGGCAAAAGTAAAATTAACATTTTTTTCTTTTACTTTTTTTGTAACAGAAACTGTTTTACGCACAGGGGTTCGGCTAAAAATGGACACGGAACAATCGTCGCAAAAAGACAGAAAAGGATAAGGGGTGAATAGGACAGGAAAAAACGCGAAAGGAAAAAGGAAAAAAGAGAAGGGGAAATTAAAAAGGGGATATGGGGAAAGGGAAAAAGAGGAAAAGGCGAAATAAAAAGGGAAAAAGGTAAAGGGGTAAATAGGGAAAGAAGAAATAGGAAAGGGTAAAGTTAAATAGAAAAGGGGAAAAGAGAGAAGGGGACATGGGTAAAGAGAAAAGGCAAAGGGAAAGGGGGAGAGGAAATAGTGAGAGGAGAAATGGAAAAGAGGAAATAGGAAAGAGGGGATGGAAAAAGAGATAAATGGGGAGAAGGAAGAAGGGAAAGGTCAATAGAAAATAAAAAAAGGGCAAAGACGAACAGGTTATATAAGGAAGAAATTAGAAAAAGGAAAAAGGGCAAAGAAAAAAAGGGAAATGAGAACAGGAAAAAGGGTAAGAGGAAATGAGAAATAGGAAAAAGGGGAAAGGATGAAATTGGTAAAAGGAAAGTGGTAAGGGAAAAAGAGGGAAAGGAGTAAAGGAGAAATGAAAAAGGTTTAAGTAAACGAAGGAAGGTGAGAAGGGGATAAGTGATAAGGGAACAGGGGAAAAGGGGGCAGGCAAAGATGAAAAGTGGAAAAGGGTAAAAGAGAAAGGGGGAAGTGGAAAAGGGAAAATGTAAATTGGAGAGGGGGAATGGGACATGGAAAAATTGGAAAAGGGGAAAGGGAAAAGGAAA
>JAUELO010000179.1:45176491-45193459 GCA_032357855.1 Amphibolips quercusostensackenii | reverse complement strand
CTTGTTTACGTTTGTGCGTCTTTTGTACTGCTTGTACATTTAAGATTTTCGTTTGTCTCCTCATGGTTATGAAAGTACGTAAAGCAGTTCTAAGCAAATTTGTAGATATTATTTGGACGAAAATTTTTGTTAATTAAAATGTTATTGTAGCTTGTGTCTTTTTCCAAAAAGTTAATTTTTTTCTTTTCAATATATTTTTATAACAGAAATTTATAACAATTTTGCAGATCTTTTTTGGGTTAACAACATTTGTCTTTTTATTTTTATTTGTCTTTTTCGTCGTTTTTCCATAAATTGAATTTTTTTATTTTCAATCCTATTTCTTACGATTACAAGACAATCTACTTGTCCTATCTAAAAATGATTAATAATTAACTTGTAGATCCTTTTTGGATGAGCAAAATTTGTCCCTAAATTTTTTTCATAGATTGTGTCATTTGTCCAAAAATTAAATTTTTTTATGTTTAATTTTATTTTTATGATTAAAACCAAAACTAAGCGTTCAATAAAAAAATGATTAATAAAAAATTTTAAGCTATTTTTCGGGTAAGCAACTTTTGCTTATTATTTTTTTTTTAAATCTTGTGTTGTTTGCCCAAAAATGTGATTATTTATTTTGATTGTAGTTTTTTACGAATAAAACAAAAACTACGCATCTTATCAAAAAATGGTTTTTAAGAAATTTGTACATATTTTTTGGGTGCACAACTTTTGTTTGTAACCCTTTTTCTTATCTTGAATAGTTTGACCGCAAAATATAATTTTTTACTTTTCATTGTTTTTTTAGCGATCAAAATTTGGATTTTCGATTTTTCATCAAAATTCAGAAAGTTGTTAGAATAATCTTGTAGTACCTTCAGAAAGCAACGTTTTTATTCTCTTGACTTTTCCATATCGTGCGTTGTTTACCTTGAAGTGTCCATTTTCATTTGTTTTTTTTTTTTTATTTTGTAAATGCTATAAGTCTGATCATTTTTCTTTTATTGAAAAAAGACATTAGGATAAATTGGTTGATTTTCTAATTATTACGAATAGATGTACACAGAATTTTCAAATTTAAAAAATGGGCTCAAATTTTTTTTAAATGCTTTAACGTTTTAAATTTTTATCCTTAATAGCTGGTTAATAAACTTGATCTTTCTTTTTGGTCCCTCAAACCGTATGCTGAAGCAGAATCCAATCCGACTAGCCTTTCAAAAGTTATGCGGTATAAAGACGACGACAACGACAACAACGACGACAGACAGACAGATACCGACGTAAAAAGTATTTTTTCTGAATCAGGGGGTCTTGAAACGTGGAGATTAAAAAAAATCCACGATAGTCAGATTCCGCATAAAACTAATACCTTCTCATTATAATGAAAATGTAAAAAAAATTTTAACAAATAATACTTTGTTTTAAACAATTCAAAAGTATTATAAAAATACTTGGAAACTCGTTACTCATCAATTAAAAATAATTTATGTTGAAAAAATTCTACAAAATACCGTTTTTTAGGAAAATGCTATTTTGCATTTTTTGGATCATTTTCTGGGCACAATAAATGGGCATTGTAAGGGGGGAGGGGAGGGTTTAAATTAAAATCTGTTCGGTGGAAATTGTTCCTGGAAAATCTCTCAAGAGGTGACTATACTTCAATTCACCAAAAGTCTATAAAACGTACTTCTTTTTTCCATTTTTTTGAAAATCAAGCTTTTCCCATTTAAGACTTTATGTTGATTTTAAAAGCCTGGGGCACGGGTAAACGTCGAAAAAATAGATTCACTTTTTCAGGAAAAAGAACGAATAGGGGGTATCGTTTACCAAAAATTGTACGTAATAAGCTCCAAATATAATTTTTCACAATTTTATATAATAAAAACCAGTTTATGTATTGTTATATTTTTCATAAATTTGATTTTACTTCTTACATTCAGATATTGACAAAAATGTACCTTTTACATTTATTTATAAACATGTTTATTTTATGAATTTAGCTATATTAATATCATTGTGTTCATGAAATACATTTAATAAGTAAGCTCTATGCAATTTATCATATTTAATGAGCCGACTTCAACCGAGTATATGCGATTTTGGCCGAGTGCTTTGAATGCTCGGCAGACCAGCTCGTCACGCCCAAACAAGTGACTTAACGCGCGACTAACTTTTTGAGGGAGTCTTATGGGAAGTCACAAAAATCTGGTTAATCGGAGGGAGGTCTCTAAGAAGTCGTCGTTATTCTGGTGGGAATCAATGTTAATCTGACTTCCTGATTTCTGAGTGACCAGACCCTCGCAAGGCAAGACTCGACTTGAGACGTGTAAACGCCGACTTACCTCTCGTGACCATAAACGTAAGACAAACGCTTATGTCTCGTCTGTGTTTTGAGACGCAGCTAGACATCGATGTTTTAAAGACAAAATCAAGACATAACCAAGTCGAACTCAAGTCGAAGCATTTCTACTCGTGTTGCAGTGGTTGAGAGGCATATTTTTTATTTCTGCCTGAAATTTACCGATGTATTTGACTTTTAAATTAAATTTAGTTTTTAATTTTTTTTCTTTTAAGTAATTTTTGCAAAAGCTTTATAACTTACAAAACTTTTTTCGGTCAGTTTCTTTAAATTTAAAGCCACTCACTCTGAATGAAGTTTTCGATATTACGACTACTTTATGTAAAATTGCAGACTAGTTCTAGCACGATTAAAAAATTAGGCATGATGAGCAAAATAAGGAGCGTACATTTGACGCGCAATAGCCAATAACTCATTCACACATGGGTTGAAGGATAGAGTGGGCCTCTGATCCTGAATTGTTGCCGCCGGCGTAAATTAGCCGCCCGTGGAAAATAGCCGCTCGATTAAAAGTGCAAAAAATGCGGCGTGAGTGGCTCGAGACCCGTGGGGGTGGCAATCAATCAGTTCAACTACCATTTATTTTTTACTCGCTCTCTGTGGAAGGGGATGGGAAAGTGGCAGTGCGGTATTCGAAGGAGGGTTGAGGTAGAGCTAGGAACGATGGTTCGGTTTGAAGCGGATGGCTGGCGTGGGAGGGTAAGGGGCTGAAGCTCGGAATGGGGACTAGCGACAAGCGATTGTAATTACGAAGGGTGCGACTGAATGACGAATTTACACCGCAACTAAACTAGTTACTTACTCTTAACTCAGTGAACGCACATCATCCTTGTACAAAAGCAACACGTTTGCTCGATGCTACTTTGGTTTCTGTAAACGATGTCTAGAGTTTCTAAATTCCAATTCACAATTTACAATTTGCAATTTAAAAATATTTAAATGTTATTAAGACGTGGCATAGATCCAGTTCTTTTGTATTTCGAGTTATGCATTATTTTATATAATATTTTTATACGTATTAATTATCTTAATAAAACAATGAGTTAATAATTTCATTATTTCTTACCAACCGTATTTCGTCTTTTTGACCCTAATGTCAGGGTAAGACCGTCGAAGGTTTTTTATATGTAATAGAAATATCTTGGTGTGTAAAAATTGGGTAGTTTAATTTTATAATATTTCATGCATTAAAAAAGTTATTTTTGAAAATATTCATCCTTTTAATATAGTTAAATAGTAATCACATAATTAATTGAAATTTATGTAAATAAATTATAGTAGTTGAAATAATAAGAATCGAATTTTTAGATACTCAAAAGGTTTAAAAAATAAATTTTAAAACGATTTTTAGGAAAGAACTGAATTATCCTAAATACGATGGATAAAGAGGGCTCTTTTCTACGGTTGATTCAACCACATATTACACTCTCTTTCTTCTGTTTAACTATTTTCCTCTTTTCAAAGAATTTCTCTTCTTTACCAATTTTGAAAAAAATCCCTCTTTTTTCATTTTTATAGTTTTTTTTACTTCAATGAGAAATGATCAAATAGAACTCAATAAGAAAATCTAACTATTTCTGGTATAAAGTTATTTATTTTTTATAAAAAACTGCACTGTTATACTTTTTATCCATTTATTTCTTTTAATTAAAAATTACACTATTTAGTTTAAGACTTTTTTTTAAATCTACCTGATTTGCTAAAAAGTCATCTTTTTTATTGAAAAATTCATCATTCTTAGTTCAAAAATGATTCTTTTTATTTAAAATGTCTACGATTATATTTATTGTTTTTAATTTATCTATTTCAGTTAAGAATTCTGTTTAATTTAAAATGTAATTATTTTGTGAAAAATTCTGCTATTTGGTTGAAGGTGTAATTATTTTGTTTGACAGTCCACTATTTTGTTAAAAAGTCATCTTTTTTTGTCGAAAATGTAACTGTTTTATTGAACATTCTTTTTTTATAAAAAATTTGTCCTACTAGATTTAAAATTCATCCTTTGGTAGAAAAGTCATATGTGACGATTAGAAATTCAACTTCAATTGTTGAAAAATCATTCTTTGGAATTGAAAAGCCTACTATCATGCTTTTTAATTTTTTTTTGAATTTATTAATTTTTTCGTTAAAAATCCTATCTGATTGAAAATTAAATTATTTTGTGTAAATTTCTTCTTTCTTCGTTTGGGTTTAGAAATTGGTCTTTGTAAAAATGCTTCTAAATAGTGGAAAATTGAACGGGTTAGTAGACACTCTTTTTTTTTTTAAGTCATCCTTTTGGATTTAAAATTCGAATTTTGGTAGAAAATTATTCTTTTTGGTCGTAAATTTATCTTTCACGTTTAAAATTTAATTCTTTCAACTTAAAAGTCTACTCTTATATTTTTCGTCAAAAATACATCTTTGTTGGTTAAAAATTCTAGTATTTTTTGTTAAATCTAATTATTTTGTTAAAAATTCTGCTATTTTCTTATAACGACATATTATTTCAGACGTTAGTTCAACCGTTTAGTTGAAAATTCGTCTTTTGCATAGAAAATTCATACTTTTGGATGTAAAATACATCTTTTTGTAAAAGTCATCTTCCTTGTTTGAAGAATCATCTTTCTTGCTTGAAAATTCTTTTTTTTTTGGCTTAAAACTCAACTGTCTTCTCAAAAATTGGTGTTTCCAATTTGAAAATTCAACTACTTGGCTGAAGCGCAAACTGTTTTAAGTTGAAGTTTAATATTTTTAGTTTAAAAATTTGATCTTTTGGTTACAGATTTATATTTTTAACTAGAAAATTTTAAGATTTGTTGAAAATTCAGCCTTTCTGTTAGAATTTCATCTTTTTCGATCAAAAGTTTAATTGTTGGGTTGTAAATGCAACAATTTGGTAAAAAATTTAACTAATAGGTGAAAAATTCATCTTTCTGAGTCAAAAATTGATTTTTTTTTGTTGAAAATTCATTTTTTCGAGCTTAAAAGTCAAATGTTCTTTAAAACTTTTTGACTCTTTAGATAGAAAATTCAACTCTTTATTTAAATTTTTTTTTGTGGTTCAAAATTCATCTTTTTTGTCGAAAATTTCACTATTTTATTTAAAATGTATTGAATTTCTTCTAAAAATCGTAGAAAGACGGTGCCCACATTAAACTGGTTAAAAATAGTTTATTTTTTATGTTATTTCTTTTTTTTTTTTAATCACCCTATTTCCCCCTTTTTGAGAGCATTTTGGGCTGGGAACTCTGAAATTGCTTTTACAACTATTTACATTATATGTTCTACATTGGAGTACTAAAATATTTATTCCTTTTTGAAACCTATATGATGAAGCAATTATTATTAAATCATAATTATTGCAAATGTTGAAAAATAGACTCATTCGCTGTGTTCTAGACACGTTTTGTTTTGCAGTTGAAGTTTGATTGTGTATTATGAACGAAATTAATAGCAGTTAGCATCCAAGAATTTTTGAACTATTTTCTTTGCTGCTCTTGACCGAAATCTTTTTTTGAATTCAACATATTTTGATCTTAAATTTGTTTTTTCTTAATTATTCTATAAAATATTGTTTTATCTACCACAAGATCAAATTTGTATGCAGTAAGTATTTCAATCAATGTTGCAAACGTTATATGGCTGCAAACTAATCTTCCGTTTTTTGTTCTCAAAACTGTTTTCTGAAGATATTTTACTTTTACAACATGAATTTTTAAGATTATTTTACATGGTACAATCTCCTTAATGAAACAGAAAATTTGTTGCACAGAAGAATAAAATAATTAAGGAATAGCAATATTATTTGTAAAGTTGCTTTTGCCTCTGCGGTTGGCCTGGCCCTGGCCTACTTTACCAATTTCCAATTTCAAATTTGCAATTCACAATTTCAGATTTTGAATTTTCGACACAGAAATTTACACTACTATTAGTGTTACGCGTTGATCTAAATTCAGAGACAAATAATAATAACTTAGTTGAAGCTTTTGTGACTTGTAAGTTCCTACTAAATAGGGAGTTTCGAACTGAGATGAGGTACACAAGGAGACCGATATCGTAGCAGTTACGTTGGCTGAGGTTTAAGTTCGACTTTGATGCTGTTTGCAATATACAACGGAAATGGTATAATATTCGATTGCAAGTTTCGATATCGTTACTTTGTTGGGACTATTTGCATTCATAGGCGTTTACAATAGCAAAATATTATATTCTATACAATTTTCTAAAATAATATCCCCTGATTAGTTAGATCGTATATAATTAGTGATAAAGGCAATATAATTCAATCAGGTTTAAAGAAAATTAGGTACATTCAAGTAAATTCAAGTAAATTATTAAAAATCATGGCCAATTATGTCTTAGATGAAAAAATGATTCAGACTTCAGAGAGCTTCTTATTAATTTTCAGGAAATTTATCTGAACTTTTTTAGAAAATAGATTTACTGAACTCAAGGTGATTTGGTGATTCTAATTAATAAATAATTATATTTACAGCCCGTTGACCATAATAAATGATTTTAGAAAAAAGTCAAGTCATCGTAAAAAATTATTCAGATGTTTTGAGCAACAATTATTATTCCAAAAATTTTTTAAACATTTCAAGAAACTCAAAACAAAATGAACATTTTTTACAATTATAGAATACACTTTTAAAAGTTTTTTTAAGGTTCTAAAAGTTCTCAAGAAAATAAAAATTTTGTTTATAGATTCCCATTAATATTTGATTTTAGAAATGTATTAAGAACTTTAAAGGATTTCAAACATTCATCAAACATCTTCACATTTTTTCCGAGCGTCAAAACGTATATATAGTCAAAACGTAATATAGTCTACTTACCATAAATTTTATATTTCGTATTTTTTCTTTTGTCGGGAAAAAACATTTTCTTTTTTAAATACTTGCGCTTTCTGCCTGCTTTTGAAGTGTTTTGACTTTTTCTTGTTTTAGTTTGTCAAGTTACACGAAACATGGTTATTCAGAATTGTTCTTTCGTATTAACAAATATTTTATCCTTTTAAATATAATTTGCTTACAAATTTTTTTTCTCGACAAGAAAATTTTGTTTTTGTTGAAAATTCAACAATGTTGCTGGAAATTGGTCTTTATTGGTTTAAAATTTGATCACTTTTCTTAAAAATTATATCTTTTTTATTGAAATTGCAGGTGATTAGTTTAAAATCGAAATCTTTTTTGATTGAGAATTCAACTATTTGTTGAAAATTCGTTTCGGCTTTAACAATGAATTAAGCTCTATTTGACACAAAAATATGATATATTTAGCTGTATTATATACTCTTATATTTTTTGTTTAGAAATTATCTTTTCTCATTAAAAATTCAACCACTTTAATCAAAAGTCAAACTACTTTGTTGGAGATTAACTTGTTTGGTTGGAAATTCTTTATTTTACTTTAAAATTCATTTCTTTTAAAAAAAATGTAACTATTTCGTTTGAACCTCATATTTTTTAGCCAAAAATTATTCTTTTTGATTGAAAATTGATTTTTTTGGTTAAGGATTTAACTATTTTATAATTTTTTGTTCTTTTTAATCAACTCAGGTCTTTTTGATTTCAAATACTTTGTTAAAAAGTCATTTTAAATGAACAATTCATTTTTTTCGATTAACATTAGAATTTTTGGTAGTAAATCATCTTCTTGTTAAAAAAATCGTATATTTAAAAAAAATTTCCACTTTTTGGTAAAAAATTAACTTTTGCGCCTAAAATGTCGTAGTTCTCACAAATTTTTTAAAAGTTACTTCTGAGGATTTTTAAGAGTTTTACCGGATTTTTAATGATTTAGGAACGTTTTAAGGAATTTTAGAGGATATCTAAAGTTTTTAAAATATTTTTAAAGATTTCAACAAAACTGGAAGAATTGCAAATAATTTCAACAGGATTAAAAAATTATGAGGAATTTGAAATCATTGTAAAGATCTTTAAAGTATCTAAAAATATTTTAAAGGACTTATTTTAGTTGCTTTTAGAAGATTTTGGGGCATTGAAAAAAAAAGATATAAAAGGTTTTCAAAGGTATGATTATATTATTTATTAAATTTGTCAGTAAATTTTTTATTCATTCAACAATATTTCTTAAAAATAAATTACAATAAAAAATTTTTAAGTTTGGTTTACAATTTTTTTAAGTATCCTCAAGACAAGAAGATCTTGCTAATATGGCTTATGAAATGTCAAGCTGGAAATTTACAATAAAAAAAATAATTCTCTACATGTTTTCTTAAATTTGTCTGCTTTTTATAATTTGCTTACAATCTCATAACTCTCATTTTACAGATTCAAAATTAGAATCATGTGACTACTGACATGAATCTAAATTATCCTGTTATATACTGAATATGAAATTCTCATTGAAATTTTCCGTTAATGAGAAACTGGATTGAAAATGAATTTTTGTTGCTAAGTGGGAATTTAACTGACAATGGACTGCAAGGTATTCAAAAATGTAAATAGCTTCCCAGCAATTTAATTCTAAGCAAAAAAATTTACAACTTTTTTTATATTTCATATTTTCAAAGAAGAATTTAATATATAATAATTTAGCTCAAGAATAAATTGAATTTTAGTTTTCTTCATCGAAACTGTTATCGTTTTACATTATCCAGAAAATTTGATTATAAGTCGAACGTAATTCTCGCTATGTCTCTTGCTTACGTACCGTATAGAGTTCGAGAAGAAAATTAAATCACAAAGTTAGTCAAACTAATTTTACTTTCTGTGCTTATACTTCATAACGTAAAGATAACTGACATAAATCTTCTTTGAGATAAATCTCCTCTGTAAAGTTTCCTCGTGACAAACGGTTAGATTAGAACGTTGTTACAGACAATCTGGAATAGAACTTCATGCATATAAAAAATAAACTAGTTTCACAGATCCTTAAAAATTTGATGAACAATCAGATTAAGATAATCAAATTTACATCAGTAATTAGAACCTTGTCATAGACAACCTTGAATAGAACGACATACCTTGTTAAACTAAATTAGTTTTCTGATCCTTGCAATTTCGATGAATAATCAGATCGAGAAAATTAAATTTAAATCAGTGATTGAATTAAGTTTACTGTCTTTAGGGAAATTCCACTCTTTTCTTAGGATTGTAGCAGATTCCAACTAAATCAGTGGTTCTCGAACTTTTCTCATCGACCTATATCCAACCGATTGAGCTTGAGCTGCTTTGAATCTTGTCTTCTTGTTAAAGTCGTCTAAATCTCTTACACTGATTGCTGCCAACAGAATTTTATAATCTAAATAAATCTAAATTTTTAAGAATTCAAATTGTTGTGGAAAATTAATAACATACTAAGACAAATGTCAAGCACTCGGGGAGGAGAATAAAAGCGGGGAGAAAAGAATATTTTCAGTGGGCGAAGATTGAAGTAGGAGTGATAATTCAGTGTTCTTTGTAAGGGAGGATATTCGGTGATATAATACTTAGTTGCTTAATTTGATGTTGCTATTGCAATTATTGTATATAATTCGCCAAACTTGGATAAAGTGATTTAAGAAATCAGAAAAGAGCATTTTCTTTTGTCATCCTAAAGTGATATAAGTTAATTTCTTCTGTAGCAGTTACTTCAAGACACCATTTTTCGAAATTTGGTAGACTGAAAGTTACCCCCTATTCTCGAATAATAAACGAGTTACGTTCGTCATCCGCATGTAAAATGTCGTAAATTAAAAACAAGATAATCAAATAAAAGAGAAGAAGGATTCAGCCAGAAACATTAGGGTCTACATATAGGATAACTGAGTCATTAACAACATCAAGATCCTGGTCAGGAACATTGCTACCATTGCTGAACGATCGGAAACTGATATTTTAAATTTTTTTATTGAATTATAAGAAGAGGAAAAATATTGGAATAGGGTTCAAATATTTTAATTCAAATTTTCCTATCTTACCTGAAATCCGCAATCTCATGCAAATAACTTTAACTGTCAATAAGAAACATGTATATAACTGAACAAAAATGTTTAGTTCAAAAATTAATAAACTTTTTTTCAAATTTGAGTAAAAATGTTGAGGGACGGCTTGCCGATAAAATATATTTCTGTTAGTGCAAAAGATGGAGCCACGGATTTTTTGAATGAACACGGCGACATTTTTACGTTTTGCTTTCTCATAGAGGAAGCTTTTTAATGGTAATATTTTCGAAATTGTTTTAATTCATTTAATTAAACGCTCCTTTATTGGAAAATGTCTAATACAATGTTCTGAGCATTGTCAGTGCATGTGTTTAGACTTAAATGTGCGTGTGTGGGGATGTATGTGTGAATTTGTGTGAGGATGTGTGGATGTCACATTTGTTTGTAAATACGATAACTTAAAAGCGGTTGCAGATAAATTGATAAAATTTGGAAGTCTTATTTTTACTGCTGAAATCTTGAAACTGACCATAAAATTTCTAAAAATATTAATTGCATTTTCTTCTAGCACTTTTTAATATTTTGAAAAACGGTTTTTTATAGTAAAACTTTTTTCATTAACATAATTCAAAGTTGATGCAAGAATATAAAAGAATTTTTGGTTCGAGACGATAAGATTGACCTATAATATAAATTCATTTAATCAAAGTGTAAGGAGATTATTGCTCTTTATATTATATTAAAAATCGATTTTCATAGCAAAAATGTTTTTTATTCTCATAATTTAAAGTTGATCTAAGAATAGAAAAACTGTGTTGATTCGAGAGGAATCGATTGACGTATAATATCGATACACTTTATTGAAGTGTAAGAAAGCTTTAGTGATGCATACTATTAAAAAAAACGGTTTCTTATAGTGAAACTTCTTTCATCAACATAATTTATAATAAATGCAAAAATGTAAAAGTTTCCTTGGTTTGAAACAAATCATATATATTCATACAAAATATATATTTAAACTTGATGTTAGAATAAAAAAGATGTGTTGATTCTACACGAATGGATTACCCTATAATATTGATATATTTTATTAAAGAGTAAGTAAGCTATAGTAATGCATAATATTTAAAAATAAGGTTTTTCATAGTAAACATTTTATTATTAACGTAATCTGAAATTGATGCAAGAATATCAACAATAATCAATGTTGATGCATAAATAAAAAGACTTTTTGACGATAAATTTCTAAATGAAATAATTCTGACAATTTTATTAAGAAAATCATAATGTTGGAAAAGGGATACGGTGTAACAGAATTTTACCCTTACCTTTTCCAGCTCAAAAAATTACGATTTGAAATAAAAAATTTGATTTGCCTGAGTTTTCATTGTATTTTAAAAAATTTTTGTATTATTTTGTAATTTTGCATTTTTCATAAACTTCTGTTCTTAAAATGATCAAAATGAAAACCTTACTCTGTTTATTATTTGGAAAATCACTAATGTTTCCTCTGTGAGGAAGCAAATACATTTACTAACGGGAAGTAAAGAGATCGTGAAATGAGCACCATATAAATATAAATACAAATGAAGTGGAAACACTCTAATTCGAATTCACAGCTATTTTCAGGGATATTTTTAAAATTCTTAGGTAAAATATTTTGTTTTTTTTAAATTTTATTTTTATAATTCTGACATTTTTGCAATTTTTGAGATATGAAGGTGTTTCTTATTTTGGCTTAGCCAGTTTTTTAAATATTTCTCAATTCACAAAAGTATTTTTAAAAATAGTTAAGTTATTCAAATTTAAAAAAAATAATGAATAAAATTTTCTCCGAAATCCTTAATTTTCTTTCTTGAAGCTTTTAGAAAACATTGGTAACAATGCAGTCTACTGACCATGAATTTTATGTTTGTTGTTTTTTTTTCGGAAGAAAAACATTATTTTCCATTTTTCTCAAACCCTTGCCGTTTTTGACATTTTAAAGATTTTTAAATTTTCCTTGTTCTAGTTTGTCAATTATTTTTGCTCTTTAAATCATGATTAGAAAAACAAAAAATAATTGAAAATAGTAAAGTCATTTTAATAATAAATTTAAAAAATTTCGAAAACGCCATTTTTTCTTTTCTGAAGTTTTAAGGAATGAAAGGGTGATAGAGTCTGCTAAACATGAATTTCTTAATTTTGTATTTTTTTGTGCTTCGGATGAAAAACATTTTTTCTATTTCCTTACCCTTACCCTTTTTGCAATATTTAAGATTTTTCAGCTTTTTTTTGTTGTTTCAGTTTTCGGGGGTTAAAAAATTATTTTGAATGTTTTCAAACCTTGCCCTCTTCACAATTTTTGAGATTTTAGCGTTTTTCTTTTTCCAGTTGAGCAAGTTTTCTTTACTGTTTGGTGACAGATAAGAGAAAAGATAAAATAATACAAAAATTGTGAATTTATTTCAATTTAAAAAAAACTTTTAAAAATCCCACCTTTTTTCCTGAAATTTTAAGAGACAATATTGTAATATAATCTACTTACCATAAATTTTCTATTTGGTATTTCTCCGTTTATAGGAAAAAAATGTTCTTTCTCAAAAACTTGCACTTTCTGCAATTTTTTAGAGCCTTGGCTTTTTCTTGCTCTAATTTTTTAAATGTTCTTTGCTCATTTTGAAATAATTAGGCAAAAAAGAGAATACAAAATATTTAAAATATTCCAATTTTTGTTAATAAAAAAAAGTCTCGAAAATCACAAATTTTTCTTTGAAATTTTAGGAAAGAATAGGTACAAAATATAGGTAACTTGGTATCAATTTTCTATATGATATAATTTTGTCAAGTTTTTTCATATGTTTTTTTCAGTCTTTTGAAATCAAGCATAAAAAATTGCTGTTTTGATTATTTTTTTAATTAAAACAGGACATTTTCTCAAAAGAGATATTTTTTGTTTGAATTTCCAGTAGTGATAGGTAATATATATTCGAAGCTAACTTAACTTTTTTTGCGAGAAAACAAAGAAAAAGTAAGCAGCTTTGCAGTTTTTGGTGCAATATATTCTTCGTCCAATAAAATAACATTTTTCTGATTTTAAGCATAAAATAACAGTCAAATCAAATAAATGCGAGAACAGCAAGAAAATATATAGAATTTTGTTTCTTCTAAATACAAATGCACTCTAAGTTTAAAATTTATGGAAAGTTTACTATGTATTACCTATCTCTTCTAAAAATTTCAACGAAAGAAAATGTAGCTACTTTGAGGAAATTTCGCTGTTTAATTTTTCAAAAAATTGAAAGAGCTTTATAACTGTTTATTATGAACATGTTTTTCTCATCGGTTTTGGAAGAGCGAAAAAGCTTGACAAGCTAGAACAAAAAAATTAAAAAATTGAAAAAATGTCAAAAAGTGCGAGGATTTGAAGGTAAAATTTTCCAAAATAACTCCATTTCACACTTGAAATAAAAAAATATTTGCGAAAAATATAAAAATTTCCTTTTTAATTTAAAAAATAAAAATCTCCTTATTTTTGGTGTAAAAAAATGTCATTGGCAAGCCAAATCTGAACATGTCTATCACCAGCGTGCAAGGTTCGATATGGATTTAGTCATGATTAGACTCAAAATTTTCAAATTTTTCAACCGACTAGATTTTAAATTGCCTTTCTAACAAAAAATTTTGGTGAAACATCCAGTTCAAAATAAATAACTTTCACAGTCCTAAATTTGAATTTGTAGAGTTTAGAATACTTTAAATTCTACTAAAAACCTTTTAAATTGTATAGTCTAAATTAATATTTTACTAGCAACTTTAATTTTTAAGATTTATAAATAATTGAATAAAAATATTACGGCTTAAAGCGATTAATATAAAATTTTAAAATATCTTCTGCTACACAATTTAAAGCATAAATCAATATGTCAATAAGTTAATATAAAGAAATACATAAAGTTATAAATTGTCTCTAATAGAGAATATCTAACAGCAGATGGCTCATAGTAATAATCATTAATTATCATTAGGTAGAAATAAAAATCATTTAGCAAGCCTAATCTGTATTGAAATACGTATATTTGTCTTCCTTAAGTCGTGACATAGTATCGACGACAATTTTTCGCTTTTATTCATACATAATGCATTTGTGCTCGAAAGTCACAACCATATCAGTTTTACACATTCACTCTCGGTGTACATCCACCAACACGTACATGCAATACATATACATATGTATATATAAACTTCTTTTTTTCTTTAAAATCAATAATTAACAATTTAATCTCGCAATATAAATCTACATGCGTACAATAATGAAACTTGACCAAACGCCAGTTGGCCAATGAAATATGGTAGCGAATTGCTGGCAGTTTGTGAAAATATTTATTTCCGTAGCAGCAGTGTCGGTTAGATTAATCTATGCTTTGATTGAGTTGATTACACATTTATTTACAGCAACTAAACTTTAGTATTCATTCATAACTTACTTTAAATGGTAACTCGTTAATAACACTTTTTATACTCGATTATCTTCTGACAAAAAAAGTAACAATTAATTAACACTTTTGCAGTATGAACAGGCAAGGGACAGACGGAAATGCATCAATTTAAATTAATTTCTTACTTCTAATTTTGACTAGCATATACTTACATGTACTCCATCTTTTCTTAAAGAAATAAAATATTAACATCAGCTTTTTACACGAGGAAATGTTAAATTAAAATTATTATATTATAAGCGGTATATTGTGTACTATTTACAGAGATCAATATGGATATATAAGTTATATTCTACTTCTTCTATTAAATTAAACATCGATCATATATTTTTCTTTCGTTACATCGATGACTTATTTAAATTCCATTAGAGAAGAACATGTCAAATCGCAGTTTTCAGGAGGATCAAATTGTGTTATAATAAAATTTTTCAAATAACAAAACAAACCAAGCAAAAATTTTCTGAGAAATGTTTTTAAATGAAATTCTTTATAGCCAATTTTACATTCTAAGCAGACTATTGTTAGCAATGGATCTTCCTTAAAATAACAAAAACATTCATACTATTTTAAAATAATTTAGTCTATCCCTTACGTGTTCGCTAGAGCCGGAAATGGCATTGCCTGAAGTAGCTAAACATTTGTTCGGACTCGAACGCTCCTAATGAAATGCTGTCTTTTAACAAAGGGATTTTGGTTCACACAATAGTGACACTAAAACGAAACTCGACAAGGAAAACTCGTTTCTCGCGCAAAATACGACTTGCATGTATGTTTGGATTGATGGATCCTATTTTCCCTGGACTTACGCAAGTGTATTTAAATAGCTACACAGTGCGAGTAGTACATTGTCAAGAGAACCGTGTGAAACAAAGAGGTTTTCGAGTGACTTGCATTAGCACGCAATGACGTGCATATTTTTGTTTAGAGATTTTCTCTTATTCACTTACCTGTCTTCATGTATATACGCAATACATTAATATTTTCTAATTTCGCCTTATACATATTATATATTTGCATTTATCGTGATATGATACAAAATAGTGCAGCACTCAAACAATCGATTCGAGTCGTCAAAAAAATATATTCAGAGCATTGTCAGCGATCAGTAATTATGTTTTCGATTTTAATCAACAGTTTTTACTTTTTACATTTTATTAAAGCCTCCCAACCTTTTATATTAGTCAAATAACAGGTGGATGATACAGTTTAAAATATTAATGGGTAAGCTCATTTTTAAAAGTAACTAGTTATTGTTATTGTTACCATTTCAATAAGTAACTTTTTCCTAAATACTTTTGCAAAAAGTGACTGTCGTTACTTTTTGTTTTTAAGATATATGAATGAGAACTATGTATCAAAGGAAAATAAGTAACGCTTATTTTTATCTGCATTCAGGGCTGCTACAGGATCACTTAAGTCACTGTTAGTCACTTTTTTTCTTAAATATTTTTTTAAGTCACCTTTTTAGGATAAATTTACTGAATATAATTTCAAGATTTTCGATCTGTTTGGAATCAGAAAAATGCAGACGCTTTCAAATTGATACTCAGATGTTAAGTGAAGAAGAAATATATTCACAAGAGAGAGAATTAGAACCTTTTCCCTATGGCCATAAAATCAGTTTAAAATTGTGTGTGATACAGAAAATTGTTATTTTGCAAAAAAAATCCAATGTGTCGACTCGAACTCTGGGCCTTTTTCAAGCTTAAAAATTCTGAAATTTTTTAGAGCATCATTTTTATTGGTTTTTACGTTATTGTGTTAATTAAATAATATTTATGATGTACATATTATTGTCATAATTATGAAATTCTTTTTCACATAAATTAACTATGATAATTAATTATAGTCAAAAAAATTATCTGGACTATTCTGGATAGCCATTACATTTGTTTTTGATAGTGTTTTTTGTTTTTATTCTCTTACTTAAGCATTTATTTCCGCTTTACTTAAAGTCAATACAATTATTTTACAAATTTATTAAAGTTCAAAAAGTGATCATAAGGTCACCTTGGTCACTTTGTTCAATAAACTGAAACAAAGAATCCAAGGATTTCAAAATTTCACGGATTTTTGTATTTCTTTGAACTGCTTCGAACTCACCCTGAGTTTTTTAAAATTCCTTAAATTTCTTAACGAAAACAAAATTACAATCTCACAGAATTTTTTGTTTAAATTATAAAAATCGATTTGATGTGAAAACATTATGGAACCAAAAAAATTCTATCAATAACGAATTTGGGAAATTGAGGTTCTGAGGATGTGCAAAATCGATGTTT
>JAUELO010000179.1:45145867-45157185 GCA_032357855.1 Amphibolips quercusostensackenii | reverse complement strand
ATGTGATTTTTTGTCTATATACAAATGACTACGGGCAGTGGCATATTGTTACTGCTAACACAGTTGTGCATAAAAATTAGTTCAGTTTTCATTATCAGGTAATCTGTTATCTCTAACGAGTTTTATAAATTTGTCACGTAAATCTTCAACACTGTTAGATGTTTTGTTATTTTTTGTTGCATGTAACAACATAAAACTTCCGTTAAGCGAAACCTAAAACTTTTTGTTACAAGTTTTTGTATTTTCAAATAAGAAGTATTAAGAAATTCAGTTATGATTACCAAAAAAGAACAAAATATGTGTGATATAAAATAACATTTTATGCTAACATATATACAAAATATTTAGGTTATATACCTTTTTAATGGGGACGACTAAAAAATCTTAAAAAACAAAATTCTCGACACTGTAATATTACTTAAATAGAAAATCACCGAAATTATAAAGTTATTGAAATATGAAAATCCCGGATCGGGAAATTATAGAAAAATAAAATTCGAAAATATTTTATTCCATGACCGAATATGAACATTTTTAAATGATTAAATTCTCTACAGTTCATAATATAAGAGCATTTGAAAATTCTCGAATAATAAAGTAACAGAACTATGAAATATCTGACACTGTAAAATTTCCGACATTAGGTACATCCCGAACTAATAAATTCTTAAATTCAGAAAATTAAACAGTATTTGTTAGTAAATATTGTTTATTTATTAAAAATAAAATAAAGAAATATTCAAGCTTTGATGCAAAAAATGTTTCTTTGACCAAAATATTACATTAATTATATTTTTGATAAATAAATAGTACTTAATAGAAAACAATTTAATTAATTGTTTAATTTCGGGAATTTTATAATTTATTAATTTTTTAGTATTAGATATTTTATAATTCGTCAATTGTCTATCGCAAATTTTAATTTGCGATAATTTTCAAATTAATCAATGTTATAAGCTTTCGTGAATATTTATATTTAGTGATATTATAAACAATAAGGAAATTTCCAAAATTTGAAATTTTGGTATTTTGGAAATTTTATTATTTTAAAAATTTTCTATCTGGTATATTTTTTTTCGGGAATTTTACAGTGTAAGGAATTTTAATTTTTTTTTTATTTTTCAGGCATCGCTTTTTTGTTAGGAATTTATTCTTATTAGAAATTTACAATTTATAAATTTTCACAGTTCAATTCACTTTTACTTTCAAAATATCTTTATTTTGTTTATATCATAAAAAACAATTTTTTTATATGAACAAATAATTTAGCGTGAAAAAAGCTTACATGATATATGCCTCATGTTACTATTAATCTAAAAAAAATCAAGGGCGCAAAGAACATTAAATTATGCAAATATGTTCCCAAGAGACAACTTTTTTGGAATGTACTATTGTTATCTCAAGTTAAAAAATGAGTACTGTCAAAAATGATTTATAAAATTAAGGAAAATATTCGAATATATAATTGTAACTTATTCTGAAAGAAAACTAATCGTAAGCTTAGACAAAAATATTTCAAATTAAAATTGTTTATTTACCAATATTTCTTCAGGGTTTTATGTTTTGCCTTTATGTTTATGTGAAAGTTTAAATTCGTATTTAATTTTAATGGTGTAGAGCTCATTTTATTCCTCAAAAGATTCTCTTAGATATCACTTCGGTACGTTTTTTTTCTTCAAAAATTTGATGTAAGAAAAATATTGTTCATAAAAGCAACAATTGTGTAATTCATAAATACATTTTTTTAAATAAAAACTTACCAAAGAAATTTTCAGTGAATCTTTTAAGGAATAAAATGAGCCTTACAACGTTAAGATTGTATAAAAACTGCTAATGTTACCCAAAGAGAAATGCAAAACAATGCAACTTTAAATAAGTATTTTTAAACAAATAATTGTAATTCAAAATATATTCATTATTGATTCCATCCTCAGTTATGTTTCAAAATTAGTTACAATTAACAATAGAAATATTTCCCTCTATATTGTGATTGATTTTTGAAAAATTTTGATTAATTTTTTTATAATTAATTTAAAAATGCAAATAGCTCTAATCTCACGAAAAACACCAGGTCCTTGACTGAATTATACAAATTTGTTTATAGATTGATTTCTTTCTCTTTAATATTATACATAACACAGGAACACAAAAAAATGTGTGAAACCAAAAAGGATACCTATATAGCATTATATTATTGGTCTAGCATAGTTACACTCTGCATTAATTGCAATCTTTCGCTCGCTAGTTTTTTTTTTATTCGCGTTTGAATTTTTAGTATAGCTCAAATTATCCCAAGTAGGCATCCATCAATCCAAAGTAGTTTTCTCGCAGTGAAATGAATTTTTCAATAGCCCTCATGTTCAGAAAGATTTTTTTACGTTTTGGTTGCAAACAAAAATTCTTTTACTTGAGTTATCAGCAATCAAAATTTAATGTTACAACATGATGAACATTTTTTTTGTGAACGGCTAAACGGATTTTGATGATTCTTTAATCGAAATTTTTGTTTATAAACGTACATTTCAGAAATCTTTATTCTAAATATAAAATCATTAAAATTGTTTTAAAAAATATCATCCTTTCAGTTTGAAAATTGCATTTCATCTCGTTTAAAACAAATTTTTTTGCAAGTTCTACATTTTTTCTGGTTAAAAATGCGAAAATAAATACTAAGTAGTTTCTATTATTTCACGGGATATAAATTTTGTAGTGCAACGTGCAAGCGCTCAGAGCATGTTGTGACTTGGTTGGAATTTTCAAAGAAATTTATCTGTTAAAGGGAGAAAAAGAAAAAGAAATTTGTCACGTAGGTAATTTGACAACAAAAGAATACAATATTCAAAGAAATCTGACTAAAAATATGCCTATGTAGATAATGTAGAACAACTTGAATAAAAAATTATTTTAAGAAAACAAAAGTAGAATTGTTTTATGAACAGTTTGTAATATTCTTTTCAATTAATTGCTTTCATATATTTTCATATAATTTTTTCATTGTTGATTACATTTGTAAAAAAATTTATTTTGCGACTATGACCTAAAGAAATCTTTCTTAATATAAGGGATAATAAGAAATGTTCACTATACAGAAAAAAGGACTTCCGACTTATGGTGGTCTACTTAAGATAATTTGACCGAAACTGGAAATACAAAATCGAATAAAAGATTGGTAAGTAGAGTATTTCAATCATTGCCGATTTTCACTATAGTAGACCAATAACAGAGTGCTTATGTGGGTTAATTTTTTTGCTCTGCACACTTTTTTATGCCCGTGTTATTAATTTGAAATTGGATTATTTTACTTGCAATACAACGAGACCCTGAGCTGCTGATCTGATTTTCATCTAATTTTACGCCTCATTTCTGATTCCGAGGAGATAATAATAGCGTTTGGGTGTACAAAAATGATATGGAATCAGTAGAGGACAGTGACGGAAATAGTGAAACGAAATCTCAGCAAACAGGAAACCGTGTGCATTCAAGTCTATGTTTTAATTACCCTAATTACTCTACCGACGATGTCGCTCGATCGCTGTGGGAGTTCACGATATACGGAGTCTGTTAAAATAGATAATTACTGACCTGAATCCCGCCATTCCTCAACCTCATAGTCGATTGGCCTCTGTCGTGATTTCTTATTACCGTTCCTCCCTGAGGCAAACAAAAAAATTTCCTTCTTACTTATTAAGTTTAATTTAAAAAAATCTGTAATCTTATCTTTATTACTTCTTATTTTATTACTTTTTCGAATTTCGTAGCCTCGGACGAAAAGCTTCATAGTTTAGGATAAGTGTCCGTTTGTTGCAATTTTTTGCAGGAGAGAATACGAGCGGCAATGATGGGTGGGCAAGTAGGGAAGGTGACCGAAATTAAGGGTAATGAGATGAGGAGAAGTAGGAAAAGCAGGGGGTGAGTGATTATAGGAAATAAGAGAAAATTATGAGAAATAAGGGAATGTCAAGTAGCGAAAATCAAGGAAAAGGAAATAGGGGAGCTAAGGAAAATGGGAAAAGGAAAGTGGAGAGAATTAGGTAAAATGAAGAGAGGTGAAGTAGAGAAAGTGGAGGGAAGTAGGCAGGTAAATAGGTCAATGAGAAAAAATCAGGAAGAGAAGTGAGAGAAAGTAGGGGGAATGATTTTAAGTGAGAAAGTAGTAAGGGGGCAGGGAGGTTAGAATGACCTAATTAACTTCTTCATAAGCTACAAGATCCTTTTTTTATAAGCTTGGTGCTCACTTTAACTAATTTTCAATAATCCTAGCTTTAAGATTTTAAGACGAAAATACTAGTACATAAATGGACGGGATCGTAAAATGATTTAGAATAATTTCTAGCATTGACATCTTAAATGTAATTAGAATTTAAATATTACGACTTAATTCCAATAATGCGGCGGGAAGTGCTCTTGTTTTTTGCATTAATTTTTTCAAGGCTAAAAATAATACATGTACTCATTTTTTATGTTACAATTATTAATTTTATAGGGAAATTATATTTGTATAAATAATTTTAAATTTGGTTGTATCTGAAAAATAATTATACCATTCTGCTTTGAAGAAGCTGTGGCGAAAAGGGACACTTGCGTCGTCGTAGTGGATGGTGCTGGTATTTCTGTAACATGAAAAAAAAAATTAGTATCCTTACTACAAAGGAAATTCTCAAGAATGTAGAGTATTCTAGGAATTTTTATAGAGCGAACTTTCTTTTATTTCAGGATCAAAAGATAATAAGCTGAAAAAAAATAGTTTTAATACTGATGAAAGAAAAGTAAGATTGCAGCAGAAAAAGCAATATCAGTTAATAAAAATTATATAAGCTTAATATATTTTCCTCTATGTGAGACATCCTTCAGCTTACATTTAAAATAATTAAAACTTTTATAAATTTTACTAAAAATAGAATTAAATTTCAAAATATATGCAGACTTTACAATTTTCCCCCTATTTCACTGTTTTTCCTTTTTTACATAAATTCAACTGTATTTAGTTAAAAGTTAATTCTTGTCGTTTAAAAACTTATACTATTATATTTTAGGTTTAATATGAATTTCGAATTTGAAAAATTACAACATTGGGTCAAAAATTTAATTATTTTGTTAAAAATTATACTATTTTGTTAAAAAATCAATCTCTTTCAGTAAAAAATTAAACTTCTTGGTTGAAAGCTAAAAAAAAATTTTTTTAATTTAAGTTTTTTTGATTAAAGATTCATATCTTTGATCTAAAATTTAATTAGTTTGCGAAACACTTGTTTTACTTTCGGTTAAAAATTAATTTTTCAGCTAATAAATAAATATTCAATTTTTGGTTGCAAATTCAGCTATTTAGTTAAAAAAATTTTTTTTTTTCTGAGATCAAACTATTTGATTACAATTTTATCTATTCAGTTAAAAATTCATTGTTTTTTTAAAACTTTTTTTACCGTAAGTTTATCTCTTTGTTATAACATTGGAGTATTTAATTTTAAGTTAAAATTTGATCTTTTTTTTTGGAAATTGAACTATTAGTTTATAAAAATAATGCTATTCATTTGAAAAATTCATTATTTTTTCGGGAAATTTTATTTCGCTAGAAATTCATTTTCCTAACTCAAAATTTCATCATTCCTGTCAAAAACTTTTCATTTTAGTTGTATATTCGTTTTATTTCTTCTTTAAAATAAATTTTTTAATTTAAAAATTTAATTTGAAGATTCGTCACTTTAGATGAAAATTCATCTCTTTGGTAGAAAATTTAATTAGTACATTTTTTGTTAAAAATTGAACTGTTTTATTAAAAAATTTAAATACTTAGTGAAATATTGATGTATTCTGTTAAAAACTCATCTTTCTTGGCAGAAAATGAATCATCTTAGTTAAAAAATTTATTTATTTTTTTGGTTAAAAGTTGAACTATGTCATCTTTTTTAAAAAATTTAACTACTTGGTTGAAAGTTAACACAGTTTGATAAAGATTCATTTTTTTGGTTGAAGATTCATCTCTCTGAATGAAAATGTAATTAATTTCATACAAATTTGTTTCATTTTTGGTTATAAAATAATTTTTTAGCTTAAAGTTCAAACATTCAATTTTCGGTTGCAAGTTCAACTACTCGGTTGAAAAATTATCTTTTTTGGTTAAAAATTCACCTATTTGATTACACCCTAATCTATTTAGTTCGAAATTCATTGTTTTTTCGAAACTTTTTCTACTTTAAATATATCTTCTTGGTAATAATTTAAATTTTTGGCTAAAAATCTTTTTTGGTTGAAAATTAAACTATTTGTTTAAAATTATTATGCTATTCAATTTCAAAGTCAACAAATTGGTAAACAATTCATCTTTTTTGGTAAAAAGTTAACCTACTTTGTTAAAAATTAAATTTTTTGTTTAAAATTCAACTATTTAGTAAAAAATTTCACTTTTTTTTGACAACTTATTTTTTTCTTGAAAATTAATTTTTGTAACTAAAAATTTAACTATTTCTTTTATTGCTTTAATATTTGAGTTGAAAAATCGTTTTGTTGTTTGTTAATAATTTATTTTTTTAACTGTAAAGTTAACTATTTCAGTTGAAAATACATCACTTTAGCTAAGAATCAGTCTCTTCGGTACTAAATTAAATCTGTTTATTTTTTGTTAAAAATTGATATTTTTTATTTTAAATTCAACAGCTGGCTAAAAAAATTTATGCATTTTATTGAAAATTCATTTTACGCTGTAGAAAATTAATTATCTTGTCTAAAAAGTTTATTTATTTTTCTGGTCGGTTAAAAACTAATTTTTTATTTGAAAATTTAAATATATAATTGAAACTTTATTGCTCTCTTGACTAAAAAATGTTTGTTGAAAATCTAGCTTTTTTGTTGACAGTTTGTGTTTTATGTTTAAAGATTCAACTATTTGGTTGTCAATTAAATTTTTCGTTAAAAATTCATATTTCCGAGCAAAAAATTCAACTGTTCTGTAGAAAATTTGTCTTTTTGATATGAAATAATCAACAGTTTGGTAGAAAATTATACTATTTGGTTGAAAATTATCTTATCTGTTGAAAAATAATATTTGTGGTTAAGACTTAAGTCTTATAACTTAAGAAAATTTCTATTTGTTTCAAAATTAAACTCTTTTTGTGAACATTTAACTAAATGGTAAAAAATTTATTTTTCTGTTTTAAAATAATATTTTTGGGTTAAAACTTCAACTGTTTTGAAGATATTTCGTTTTTCTTTTCCTTCAGAATTTATAATGTTGTTGATATATCATGTATTATGTTGAAAATCCAGCTTTTAATAGAAAATTATTCTTTTCAGTTAAAAATTTATTTTTATAGGTAAGAAAATGAACTATTTGGTAAAAAGCCATCTTTGTGTGTTAGATATTCTGAAATTTTGTTAAAAATTTAATTACTTGCTTAAAAATGTAACTTCTTTGTAAAAAATCAAATGTTTTTTGAGTTGAGTTGAACATGGAAGCTACATTAATTTGATTTCAAAAGTTTAATTTTCCTTTTTTGTGAAAAATCAGCCTATTTACAAAGTTTTGAGAACATTTTGGGTTATGAAGTCTGGATTTAAACTCACCGTCTAATTTAATGACTCCATCCGTTCCTCCTAAAGAATTTTGTGCGACACATTTGTACGAACCGAAGTCTCTGGGTCCCACATTTCTGATCTTGAGTAACATGTATTGATTGTAATCACTTTTTGTAGAAATCGCTTCGTACTTGTCTCCTGCAACGGAACGGTAATTGCCTGGGCAAGTAAAATCAAATCCTTTTATCAGATGACGGAATGTAAACACATGCAGACAAGATCTCGACTCACGTTCAACTCTCGAGATGTGTAGTTAAGAAAAAAGTTTCACAGTTTGCCAATTTTAAAGATACGGATCTTCGATATTGAGAAGTAACTTTTCTTGTTTGCCATTTTGATGCCCTCTACACTTATCAACAGTCAGCAAAAGCTGAATAAAACTTGAGAAAGGAACAGAAGTGAGACGAAAGTAAATAAACGAGTTTTCACTTTTCTTAAAGTTCAAAAAATATTTATCAGTGAACGATTTTATCCATTATCACTAGCCTGTGAAACGAGGAATAAATGTAATTTATCCGGAATCGAAAATATCCATTTCTTAAGAATATTTCTTTAAAGTCGCGACTGCAATTCTTTAAAATTGTTTTACTTATGTCGTTTTTAATAACAAATAGGTCTTGGATAATCTATTTGTACACATTTACAATAATTATGTTTTGAATGGGATAATTTTTAGCTCAAAGCATTCATAATGAAATAGACGATGTTAGTTTTCCCCATTTTTTAAGTAAACCAGACAAACACGTTTTATAGAAAACGATTTTTTTAGCATTTTTATTTCAAAACGCCATAATTTAGCCTATTTTTAGAATTTTTGGATAAAATTTGCAGAAAGTATTCTTCATCATGTTCTGCGACTGGTAGACTAAACAAAATATGAACGTTTACGTTTAAGCATAAGTAATGCATTTTTGCCTGAAACATTACATGAATCATCAATTTATACCTACAAGCTCATGGAAAGTCAAGCGAACTTTAACCAAGAAAAAACTTTTAGCTGGACAGTGGTTTAGAGAGGTATAAATATATTTTCTATGAGAAAAATTATTCTAAATAAATCATAATTAAGTAATTAGGAATATTTTATTCCGGACGCGCGGCTCAATTATTAACATGTGTGTACAATTAGAAAACGATTCGGATTTTTGTTAAGTCAACAATAAAATATGGTTATTATATGGAAAACAAAATGTTTTTTTGAATTAACTGAATTTGTTGGTTGTTTCAACCAAACCTCTTGGTAAATGGAGTATTTGGTTGATTCAACAAAAAAATTGGTTGATTTAATAAAATATTTTGTTGTATCAACCAAAGTTGGTTTGATTTAACCAAATTGTGCTATATTCAACCAAATTGTTATGGTTACTCAAGAAGACAGTTTGTTGCGTTCAAGATCATATTGTTTCTAAAAACTTGGTGCGTTCACGTTTACTTTATTGAATTCTGCTAAATAAATAATTTTTATGTCAAGGAAAAAACTAAACGATTTCCAGAAAAGACGATACAAAATCAGTATTTTAGTACGAAAATTGTTTAAATAATTGCCAGCTTTTATTAATTAATAAAGAATTGTTCAAGTAATTAGAATTTGATCTCAATTTGAAAAATGTTACATCAAGAAACCACTGGTGTGACATTTTTAATTGATTCGTTAAAAAATAAGACTATTAATAGAAAAAAGATCAAAATATGAGTTAGCTTATAAAAATTGTTCAACTAATAAACAATTCTTGTTGATTCAAAGAATTTGATGATAGGAAGTCACTAAAAAAATGTTTAGTCAATTTCGTAAAATCAAGAGAGTCTATTAATGAAAGAATGATAAATATAAACTTTCGTTTGTAAGAAATGTTTGAATTAATAAAATCTTTAATAAAATTATCAAATATGACAAAAAGGATTCAATACAAATACATCTTAAATGTGTTGTAAATTTTTATAATTGTTTGAAACAATTTTTAGAATAATTGAAAAAGAGCACTTACATTTGACGCATTATGAGCATATATTAATTCCTTTTATATTTTATCCAAAACCAAAAAATTTGAAGAAATAAACATGGAAAATTTCAAAAGAACGACTCTTGTTAGTTAATTTGTTCCTAACATCCTAAAATATTTTTTTTTTACTTTAACACATTTTGAATTATTTATATATAGCTATTTTACTAATATTTTGCATACTTTCCTGTACAATCTTCTCGCTTGCATTTTTTTAAGGCTTTAGGTGAAAATGTGTAAACTTTGTTTCGAAAAAAATTTGTATATTTTTTTTACTTCAACAATAGTAGATCATTATGAAAAATATTTCTCGTCAATTTTATCAAAATAATCCCACAGTTGGCTAAATTAAGGCGGATTGAAGTTAAAAAAAAAACAGAAAAATTCGATTTCCTAGAAAATCGGGGTTTCTGATTTATTTCGAAAATAGCAGAGGCTAAAATTTTTGCATATGAAGGAAAAATATAAAAAATTAAAGCTTCTGTAAGAATGAATGGTTTTAAAATCATAATTCGGATTCTTTTTTTAAGTAAGCAAAACCGTTTTTTTATCGGACAATATCTTCTGTTCGTTCTTGGGATTTAAAATGTCAAATTTCTAAAAAATTAAAAAAATGTTTCCTATTGGTTTGAAATCTCTGAAAATTTGCTTACATATACAATTATTACTTTATAACACGAGTATGAAATTAGAAAATCAAAAGCAATTTTCGCTCAACTTAGAATTTTTTTAAATGATCAAAAAACACGTTTTTCTCTCGATTTAGTACCAACGCACACATTTTAAAAATTTTGAATATATTAAACTAGGAACTTCTTCAGGTGAAACCAAAGAAACATGAAATCATTCTGCTTTTTTTAGAAATATTTTTTTTCGTGACTTAGGAATTTCGGGATATTAGAATTTTTACTTTTTCTTGATATATACGAAATATAACGAAAAAAAGATATTGTTAACTGAAATATTTAATGTCCATTAAACCTAATAAGTTCATGCAGAAATTTGAAAAACGTTTCAATTGGTTCCAAATTCTAGCCGAAATCGTATTTTTAACATTTTTTTATTATTTTGTCCCTGTCCCCTCCCCCTTGCCCCTGTGCTTTATATAAACTTAGAAGGCACGCAGATTTCATTTTCCTTAACGTTCAATGTTTTCTTAGGATGTTTGGGAAAGCTTACAACCTTTAGTATACATATATATATGAAAATGTGCGTCGCTTTTGGCCCGAAAATTGCCCTTATTATCTGTCCTCCTTCATAGGCCGTTATCTTAGCCGTCTCTTCAATTTTAATTAAAAATTATTCAGCAAATAATATTCAACATATAAAAAAAAATTTCAGAATGACAAAATATGCAATTTAGAATTATTTAAATTCGAACACTACTTTTTTCACATTTAAGAATGAAGTTTCCGTCATTTCATTCTTGAATTCCTTTTAATACTGATTTCTGGTGTTTTCCTTTTTTCTCCCTAGTGCGCAGTGACTTTGAGCTACTAATTTTGCTCTCTATTTTATTCCTCTTGTTTGAAAAAACAGGTTGTCATGTAAAATATGTCATATGCATTAAACTTACTCAATTCACAAACAGAATGCAACTAATTTGCATTGGACTGGGAAGTAAATCTGAATATCTGCTAAATATTAATGTAAAATTACAACTTTCTCTCGTAGAGAGAATACAAGGTGGGAAATGAGATTACTCTTTAATTCCAGAGACAATCGACATGTTAGTCTTGTTAGGCGAAT
>JAUELO010000179.1:45134616-45145793 GCA_032357855.1 Amphibolips quercusostensackenii | reverse complement strand
AATCTCATCTTTCTGACCCCTCCCTCACCCCCAGACTCAAATCTAAATGCAGTATGTGACATTTCCGGAACATATTGCCATCGAGGTGATTCTGGTTGGGTAGTCGCGTCACGCACTTTGTGTTGATTGCTTGCTTTAATTTTCTGTTCATTTCATTTCCCCTTTTCTCTCGGCTACTCTGTCCCTCTTGAGCGGCTTTATTCTGCGCAAACTACATGTTATATTCAAATTTTCGGCGACACAAAATAAACAAAGAAGGTATCATGGAGAAAACGAGCTTTTGAAATGAACGTGAGTGAGATCCGCCCCATGTGAAAAAACTCTGGGCAGAGTGTTCATGAAAATTTCTATTGAATAATATAGCGTATTTATAATTGTATTGTCGTGAATCTGATTTAGTACAATCAGTAAATATATAAATGCATCAGAAAACGTCCATTAATTACCTAAGTATGATATTTGAAATTTTAGACCCACTATTGTCAGAATTCATAAGACATAAGTCCCCCCCCCCCCTTTGTATGTAAAATTTTATTATTTTTACTTAATATGTTAATTATTTTACTGCAAACGATATTTAAAAAGATTTCAATAGTTGAAACAATTCCAGTATCATGAAATGATTTCAAATAGTCATAAGGTATTTTAAAGCATTTAAAAGTACTAGAAAGTATTATTTTGACCAATTACAAAATTTAAAAAATTGTCTAGGATGTTTATGAGACTTTAAAAGGTTTAAAAAGTTTTAAAAGGATTAAAAAAATTTTAGGTCTTTTCAAGCGATTAAAAGTGATTACCAGAGGTTTAACAATTTTAAATGGTTTTCAAAGATTTCAAGAGCTTTAAGATCATAACTACTATCTAATTTCAGAAAAAATCTCAATCTTGTAAGGGACTATATGTATATGATGTTTAGAGATTTTGATGTGCCTTATCAGATTTGATAGGATTTTGAAACATATCAGAGAAATTTGAAGAATTTTAAGAGATTTTAAGATATTTCATTAAATCAAGAACAATTTCTACGAATTGCATAGCATTATAGAGGATTTTAAGGTTTTTTAGCAAATTTTCAGAGATTCAAAGGGCTCACGATGACATCAAGAGATTTAAAAAAATTAATGAAATTAATGAAAAAGTAATGAGATTTTGAAAGATTTAAAAGGATTACAAATGTTTTAAAGTATTTAAAACAATCACGTATGATTAGAAGATGTTTCACATTGCTTGAATAATTTAGAAAATTTTAAGAGTTGAAAGATATTAAAAAGTACAATCTTAGATAGAATCCTAATTTTTCAAAGAATTTTATAGGATTTTATGGAATTTCTACGAATTTACCTATATTTTACGGAAACTTAAGCGATATCGAAATATTTTTGCAAGTTTTTAGAGATTTTAAAGGGCTTTAAGGAAAAAGGAACGATTTCTGCGGATTAAAAAATATTGTAAGGGTTTTCAAGGAATTTCAAACGATTTCAGGAAATTAAAGAAATTTTTAAAACATTTCAAAAAAAAGTCAAGAGAATTTAATTCAAAAAATGCCGAAGTACTTTTACGAATTTTGAAAGATAGCTGGGAATTTAATGGGATTTTGAAAAAATAAAGGAATTTAATCAGATTTCAATTAATTGTGTAGAATTTCAAGTCAACTTAACTGATTTTAAGATATTAAAAGATCTTCCAAAGATTTTACTGGATTTAGAAAGATATAACGAAATTTTAAAAAGAATGACAAATAATATAAATTTTTTTAGAGAACTTTGAAAAATTTGAATAGCTTTTAAATATTTTATAAATATTTTATGAGTTTTTAAGAGATTCGAAAAGATTTACAAAGATTTGAAAAATTTCAAAGGATTTCATAGACTTTAAGGGATCTCATAATTTTTCTAAATATTTCACGAAATGTCAGGCCTTTTTATTAAATTTTGAAGAATTAAATGTATTCCAGAAATTTGAAAAGATTTTACGAAATTTTGAAGAATTTCAAGAAACTCTTACAGTTTTCAAGATATGTCAAAAGTTTGAAGAAGCCGACTTGACCGGAAAACCGGAAAATACCGGGAAATGACCGGGAATTTCATTGACCTGGAAAAAACTGGAAAATGACCGGGTTGGTCAATTTTGAAAAGTGATTTCTACTTTATCTACAGTCTTAGCGCATATAAGTGTGTTTCTTAGGTCACGGATCCATTTACTTATATAAAAATTTATCTACTTGGTCAAAAGTTGAACTCATTTATTAAAAATCTATTTTTTTCGAAGATTCATCAATTTAATTAAAAATTCATTATTTGTTAAAAATCTATCTAATGCTTTCTTTAAAAAAACTTTTTTTTTGTAAAAATTTAACTATTCTAGTAGAAAATTTAACTATTTTGCTGAAAATACGTTTTTTCTTGAAAATTAGATTTTTTTAGAGAAAATTAAACTATTTTATTTTATTTGAAAATTTATTCCCTCTTTATTTTTCGATTGTTATTTTTGTCTCTAATGAGCCAAAAAGAGAAGTGGTTTAGAAGTCTGTTTTTTAACTGTAAATATTTTTTATGTTTTTTAGCATACAATTTTTTTCATAAGAAAATACATTTCTGTTCAATCTTAAATAAAAAATGTACACTTTCTTGATAAAATTTTAACTATTTAGTTGAAAATTTACATTCTTTGCTTTAAAATTCAAATACTTAATTAAAAATGTATTTACTTTGTAGGAAATTCGCTTTTTTTATAGATTAATTATCTTTATGGTTAGGAATTCCTCTTTTTCATTAAAGTTCAAATTTCTTAGTTGAAGAATCATTATTTTGTTGAAAATTCATCAGTTTAGTTGAAAATTAATTTCTTTGGCTGAAAATTCAACTGTTTCATTTTTAGTTGAAAAATTAATCTTTTTTTAATGGGTAATTCAACCATATTGTTGAAAATATACGTATTCTGTAGAAAAGTATATTTTTCTATAGAAAATTTACTTGTTCTATTAAAGTTAATCTTCTTGTCTAAAAATTCTTCTCGTCGGTTGAACATTCATTTTTTGACTTAAAATTCAATTATTCAATTTTTTGTTGAAAAATTATCTTTTTCAGTTAAAAATTCAACTCATTTAGTAAAAAATTAATCTTCTTGATCAAAAATCCAGCTTTTTGGTGTAAAGATCAATTATTTTATTTATATATTCATAATCTTAGTTAAATATTTCATAGTCTTTATTAAGAATTCATCCGTTTAGTTAAATATTAATTATTTCAACTTGAAATTTAATCATTTGATTTTTGGTTGACAATTTATCTTTTTTTCGGTAAAAATTAATTTTTGTTTGTTTAAAAATTCAAGTATTTCAGTTAAAGATTTATTGCTTTTGTTGAAAACTCATGTTATTGATTGAAAATTCAACTATTTCAGTTAAAGATTTATCATTTTGATTAAAATTTCATAATTTATGTTAAAAATTTATTTTACAAGCTAACAATGTAACTATTTAATTTTCGATAAAAAGTTGATTTTTCAGTTTAAAATTTAACCATTTTGTTTAAAATTTGTCTCCTCTTATTAAATCTTCAACTATTTCAACCTGAAGATATTACCTAGTACAATTTCAGAAAGAATCTTAATTTTTCAAGAGATTTACAGGATTTTCAGGAACTCAAATGAGTTTACTTTGACTTCACATCATTTTAAGAGATACTGACGAATTTCGACGGATTCTTAGACATTTTTAGGGATTACCAGAGCTCTCGAGAAATTTCAAAACTTTTTTAAAAATTTAAGTGGATTGAAATGAATTTTAAGAAATTTACAAGGCCTTTGATGATTTCACGAGATTCAAAAATGTTTCAAAGTATATCCACGTATTTTGGAGAATTTCGTGAGATTTTTAACGATGTAACGAAATTAAAAAAATCTGAAAATGATGGAAAGGATTTTAAAGGATTAAAAAAAAAGCAATAGCTTTTAAAAGATCTTAAAATATTTCAAGTATTTTCAAACGTTTGTAAAACTTTCCACAAATTTTGAAGATTTCAATCACTTTTGAAGGAATTTCATACATTGTAATTTTTAAGGGATCTCGTATCATTTCAAAAAAAATTTACGAAATTTCAGGTATTTTAATTGCTTTTTAGCGATTATAAGGAACTTCCATAGATTTTAAAGCATTATAAGGGACTTTTACGGAATGTTGGAAATCTCAAACGATTTCAAGGATTCCAAAATACTTTACGGTTTAATAGCATATACAGTATTTTTAGCAGCCAAAACAGGTTCCATTTAAGATATTTAAAAAAATAATAAGACATTTTGCGTATAATTCTCTAAAAAAAGCCGTACATAATTAGTGAACGCTCCCTCAATAAAAACGTGGGAATTAACATTTTTTTCGAACAAATAATGAGAGTTGTGATAATTAACTTTTGATTTTGATTGCATTTTCATTAAGGGTTGTCAATTGAATTTTTTCAAATGAGATAATATAAAGATGTTGAAATAAAATATAAAATTACCAGAAACAATCATGTCCCCGTGCTCGGTTGTCCAATAGTTTATTGAATCTGGGTAAGCTTCCGTGTGACACTCCAACGTGACATCTTGTCCGATGTAAGCTCCTTCCAATTGGTTTGGTATCGATAACATTGGGGGAACTGTTTGACAGAGAAGAAGAACGCAGAAAAATTTAAACTTGAATCGATAAAATGCAATTAAATAAAACATTGGGAAAATATTACCAACTAAAGTACTGAGGCGTCAAAGAGAAGGAATTGAAGTCAAGAAGAAAAATTGAAATTCCAATTTATAAGAAAAAACCTGTAGAAAGTCGAAAATATAAGGTTTCTTTTTAAAATTTCAATTTTTTTTCCAAACTTTAGGTTAATAATATTTTACACCCTAAAGTTCTATAAATACGCGTGCAGAAAATTTGCTTGGTCATCGTTACCGAAAGTTGTGGTGAAATTTGGATATAGTGATTTCAAATATTTTGCAAAGATTTCGGGTGAGTTGGAAAGATTTTAAAAAGATTTCATTTATTTAAAAGAATTTAAAATGAATAACAAAAATACACAAAAATTAAATAAACTCACAAATATTTTAAAAACACTTTAAATATTTTGCAAAGGTTTTTAAATCGCAAAGATATCATAAATATTTTAATAATTTCACAAATATTTGAAAAATATTTTATACAGATTTTAGAGATTGCACAATGATCTTAATGATTTTCAAAAGATTTCAATGACTTTAAAAACATTACTAGATATTTCAAATATTTTAGAAAGATTACAATGATTTTCCAAACATTTCAAAAAATTTTTACAGATTCCAACAATTTTATTAATATCATCAGATATTTCAAAAAATTTCCAATATTTCGTGAAGATTTCAGAAAGATTTTACAAAAATCTGAATGATTTTCAAAAGATTAACAAAATTTCAATTATTTCACAAAAATTCCAAATGAATTACAGATTGCACACAAAGATGTCAATAAATTCACAAATATAATCAAATATTTCAAAAATATTTTAAATATTTTGCGAAGTTTGACAAAGATTTTACAAAGATTTCACAAATATTTTAATGATTTTTCAAAGATTTGACAAAGCTTTTGAATATTTTTTACAGATTTTAGATAAATTAAAAAATTGCAGGAAGGTTTTAGTGATTTTTCAAATATCTCAAAAGTTTAACAAATATTACCAAATATTTCAAAAACATTTCAAATATTTCCTCAAGATTTCCAAAGATTTCAGAAAGATTTTACAAAGATCTTAGCCATTTCTCAAAAATTTCAAAGATTTTAAATATATTTTAAAGATTTTATATAGGATTAAAAGGTTTTACAAAGACGTTAATGATTTTATTAATAATTTAGCAAATATTACCAAATATTTAAAATATTTTTTAAATATTTTCAAACACATCAGAAAGATTTCACAAAGATTTTAAATATATATATATATATATATATATATATTTTTACCGGTACCACCAATTTCTTTTTACCGGTACCGGTTTTGTATACACAACAAAGTTTCAAAGGATTTCAAGGATTTTAAGTATTTTGCCAAGATTCCGGATAGATTTCAAAGATTTCCCAAAGATTTTAAATATTTTACAAAAATTTCAAACAGATTTCAAAGAGCGCACAAGATTTCAATAATTTGACAAATATCATTAAATACTTCAAAAATATTTTAAAAATATTCAGCAAAGATTATAGAAAATTTGACAAATACTTTAATGATTTCTCAAGGACCGCACAAAGTTTTCAATGATTTGCTAAAGATTTCAATAACTTTATAAATATCTAAAAATACTTCCTAATACTTTGAAAAGATTACAATGATTTTTCACAGATTTTGAAGATTTTCAAAGATTTCAAAGACGTTACAAAAATTTTTAAGATTTTGCAAAGCTTACCAGAATTTTACAAGGAGTTAAAATATTTCGCAAAGATTCCGAAAAGAAATAAAAGATTTTACAAACACTTAAATAATTTTACGAAGATTTGAGGTACACTCTTAAAAAAATTCAAACGATCGGATGAATTTAAAAATTTAACTTCAAAGAGAACCGGCAAGCTTGGTCAAGCGCCTTGTTTCGCTAATAGAATCTCTACTGCGCATGAGGAAGATGTTAAAGTGAGTTCGCTCTTAGGTATGCATTTTGCAATCTTTATCGAACTGATGTTAATTCCTCCATTCTAGCTCTCAAAAGATTCTATGAATAAAAGTAAAATCTCACGAAAGTAAATGCGAAAATCAAATGCGTCTATTTTAAAATTTTTAATTTATCTTTAAATAAACTTTATTTTGGTGATAGTATTTTCTGTCAAATACTTCCTTACTTATTACATCATTCTTGTTAATAATTACTTTTCACCTATTGCGCTGCACGACTTAAAAAATTACAGTGTGACTATGTATTTTTAATGTATAAAACATAATATACTTCTAAAAGACTAATAAATAATACTGATATTTAATGAAATTATGCCGAAACGCCACAATATCCAAATTTCATCAAAACTTTCAGTAATGATTACCGAGCAAATTTTCTCCGTGCATTTATATAGAAAAATTCAAATCTTTTTACTGAAAAGTTTCCTCATTACGTGAAAAATTCATTTTTTGGATTATTTTATCGCTAATAAACTCCGGATGAATAGTCGTATATTTTTTATAATCTTGGCTAGTCGTCTGGAATTCCGACAGGGCGATCTCTTTTTCCAAATCTCAATTTTTCGGAACGACTAGATTCAGCCTTTATTTACAAAAATTTCATTCTTAAAATTCACAAAAATTAGTAAAACTTTTGTTCTTAATTTTAATTATTAGAATGAAAAAAATAATTTTTATATTCCTTCTGATCCTCAATTTTTTTATTTTGAGATTTCCTCATATGAGAGGGAGTATACACATTAGCCTTAGCTCCTAATATAATATTACATTAATGATAATATACTTAATAAAAGATAAAAAAGTCACTTTATCCAGCTTTGAAATCCAACCATAATATAATGAAGAGATGAAACATGAATATCTTAGTTTTCCTTTATATTTCTTAAATTAGGAAAAAATTTTTAGTTATTATATAGATGAAAGCATTCAATTAACGTTGCTGATTTTCTTTAGAACTTTAAAAATTCTTTGAAAATTTTATTTGTATAAGTTATTTCTAAAGTATGAAAATAATCACTAGGTTCACTTTTTCTTTGGCTCAAAATTTCAAGAGAAGCCCCATTTTGATGAATCTTTAGCGTACTTTTTTTTAAAAGAATACGTACATTAATTATGAAAAACAGATTCTGTACATTATTTTCGGAAGGTATAGACAAATCCAAGACTTTTTTGTACGATCGTTTTTTAGTTATAGTATTATAAACAATTAAATTTTCTTCAAAATTTATATTTATAAAGGTCTTTTTTGCTTCAAAGTTCAACATTTTTGTAAAAATTTATAATTTTTTAGTTGCGAATTGAACTAAATACTTGGCTGAAAATTAAACTACTTTGTTAAAACTTTATTTTTTGAAGTATCACCTTTTTGTTTGAACCTTTAATTATTTTATTAAAAATTCATTTGTTTCTTGAAAATTAATTTTTTGTCTGCAAATAAATTATTCTATTTTCAGTTGAGAAATATTTCTTCATAAGTTCAAAATCCAACTGTTTGATAGAAAATTGATATATTTTGTTAAAAATTCGTCTTTTTGGGTTGAATTCAATGTGGTCGAAAATTTTTTTTGTTCCTGAAAATAAATTAACGTTAGACTTTTAAACTCAAAAATTTTACTCTATAGTTGGAAATTCGTTTTTGAGGATATTAAATCAATGCGGATTGTTCAAAATTTATGTATTAGTTTGGGAATTCAACTATTTAGTTAAAAATATGTATTTTTCGGTTGAATTCAACGACCCCTAAATTATTATTTTTTGTTAAAATTTAATTTTTGCAATTGAAAATTAAACTTTTCTATTTTTTGCCTAAATCTTATTCTCTTTACTTGAAATCTCAACTATTTGGTTAGAAATTTATGTATTATGTCGATATCATTTGTCTTTTGGTAGATAATTGATTTTTTTTTGGTTGAAAATTAATTTTCTTAGGTTATAAATTAATTCAATTGCTTCAGAATTCGTCCTTTTTTATTAGAAAATTCATTTTTCATGGTAGGAAAATAATTTTTTTGGATGAAAATCACCTCTTTTGTTAACAATTAACTTCTTTAGTGAAAACTGTGCTATCTTTTACAACTGTTTAGTAACAAATTATTTATATTTTATTTTATTCATTTATTATTTTATTTATAATAATAATATATTTATTATATACTTATCATATTTATGTTTCAATTTATTATTTAATTTTCACTATTTGGTTAAAAGTTTAATTATTCTTTAAAAATTAAATTATTTTATTTAAAAGTCATCTTTTTTGTTCAAAAATGCAACTACTTGGTTGGAAGTTGAACTGCTTAGTGAAATATTCATTTTTGAGTTGAAGATTCGTCTTTTCATTTGAAAATTTAGCTATTACATTTTCAGCTGAATATGATTTTCTTTAGTTGTTTATTCAATTTTATGTTAAAAATGGATTTGTAGTTTTGTTGTTGAATTCAATAGTTTCTAATTGCAATTTAAATCTTTCTTAGATGAAATATCAACTTTTACATATTTTGTTACAAATTTATCCTTACTGTAAAAAAAAACTTTGTTTAAAGTTGAATTACTTTATTAAAAGCCTATTTTTTGTTGTGTATTCATTATCTCAGATGAATTTCTTTCCTTATTTGTTGTTTGAAAAATTTTTGTGCAAAATTAATTTTATTTGTTGAGAAAAATAATCTTTTTAACTGCAAATGTAACTATTCCATTTTTTGTTGAAAATTATTCATATGGGTAAAAATAAAAGCGTTTTTCTTAAAATTCAACTTTTTGTTTGTTTCAAAAATCATATTGTTAAGTTGAAAATTCATATTCGTATTTTGTTGAAAATTTGTCTTTTTGGGTGAATGATTGATCTCCTTAATTGAAAACTAATTTTTTCGTTAAAGATTTAATTTTTTTATTAAAAAATTTCCAGCTCAGAATTAACTATTTTATTTGTGATTAAAAACTTACATTTTAAAATTCCAAATTTATCTATTTGGTTGAAAATTTATAATTTAAAATTAACTTTTTTGTTTAAAATTAGCTCTGTTAGGTTTTAAATTTAACTGCTTTTTAAAATTTTAAATTTTTTAGCTGAAAAACAGAGTTTTGTATTTAATTCCTCTTTTTTCTCAAGAAATTTATTTTTATGGGTAAAAATTAATCTTTTTAGTTTAAAAATTCAGCTATTTGTTTTAAAAATTAGATATTTTATTTGAAATATAATCTTATTAGGAAGATATGTGGTTGTCAAAAATACAAATGTTTTGTTGAAAATTTGTCCGTTTGAATTTAAAATTCATACCTTATGATAGAAAAGTCATCCTTCTTGGTTTGGTTGAAATATAAATTGTTACATTTTTTTTCTGAATTTTTATTTTATGAAGCAATAAGTCTTGTTGGTAGAATTTTTTCACAATCATTTTTTCACATGAAAATTCACACTTTTTTATTTTCAGTTGAAAACAATCGTTTTCAATGCTACAAATTTAACTATTTTCTCTTAAAATTCAACTGTTTTGTTAAAATTTGTCTTTTTGGTTTCGAAATTCAACTTTTGTAGTCCAAAACTCATATTTATGATTAAAAATGTACCTTTCTTAGTAAAAGAAACTATTTTTTGATGAAAACTCAACTGTTTTCTATAAGATTTGTCTTTTTGGTTTGCAGGTGTTACTGTTTGGTTAAAGATTCAACCAATTTTTTGACAAATTCGTCTCCTTGGATTGAAAGTTCGACAATTAAGTTAAAAATTCAACTACATCGTTACAAATTTTCTTCGTTTGTTCCTTTTTCTGTTCTTCTTCTGCTTTATTTTTTTTATTTAAGAGTTATATTTTTTTCAACTAAAAATTTAACTGCTTAATTGTTTTTATTCTTTTTTGTGAGAAAATGATTGTCATTGAAAATTCATATCATTTCTCTTTCTCATAAATCGTCCAGATGTGTGTGTAGATGCGTGTATGTGTGTGGATGCGTGTGTGTGTGTGGATGTGTGAATTGGGAATATGTGGATTGTGACTGTGTGGATCGTGGATGTGTGGATGTGTGGATGTCACACTTTTTTGTGAAGACGATAACTTGAAAACGGTTGCAGATAAATTGATTAAATTTGGAGGACATACTTCTATCCCTAATAGTTTGGAACTGACCGAAGAATTTCTAAAAATATTAATTGTAGGTACTTTTTTGCAGCACTTCGAAATATTTTAAAAATCGGTTTCTTTATTGTGAAACTTTTTTTAGTAACAGAATTCAAAATTAATGCAACAATATAAAAGATTCCTTGGTTCGAAACGAATCGATTGACCTATAATATCAATATATTTGATCAAAAAGGAAGGGAGTTATGTTAATTTATATTATATTAAAAATTGATTTTTATTGTGAAAATCTTCTTATGCTCATTATTTAAAGCTAGTGTAAGAATAGAAACGATGTTTAATTCGAGACGAATTAATTCACTTATAATATTGGTGCATTTTACTGAAGAGCAAGGAAACTATGGTTACACGTAAATATTTGAAAATA
>JAUELO010000179.1:45034138-45051542 GCA_032357855.1 Amphibolips quercusostensackenii | reverse complement strand
CCCTCTTGCCTTCTTACAGTTGGATGTACTTTTTAAGCGGTCGCTGTGACTTCTAAATACATTGCATTATTGTAACAAGTTTCAGTCAGCATGATGTTTCCGAACACTGTATTTTAATTGTAATTACTATTTCGATCCTAATTATTCTTATCATTTGCATTAATAGTTTAAATACCTTTCAATGCTCACGCGATAGCGCATAAACTGATTCTATTTATGATGTGTTAGTAGAGCTTCGATAATTACAATTGTGGCCTAGTAAATTCACGAACAATGCCATCTTTCTTGCTTGCATAAACAACCTCGGCTATTGTATTATACAAAGTTAGCTAAACCATTTGGGTGATTAGCACGCAACGGACCATGGATATTATATTATTTAATGTTTGTGGTAACGCCTATTCTGTACTTTAAAGGTTTACCCTGAACGTAAACGTAATATTCCTCAAAGCGGGCAAATAATTAAATTATTTTGTAAGAAGAAAACTTACATTTTGAATTTAAGCCGCAAAACTCTAGTAAATTTATTCAAGGTTTAAAATTGATATTAAATCTATTTTTATTGAAAAAATTCAGTATCAAATTTTTTTAAGACGTTCTCATCCCCACATTTCGGCGTTTTCTAATTACTTAATTCGCATCTATACAATGTAAATCCTCACTGGTAATTTTGTTTGAGGGTGTTTATATTATTTATTAATGTTTTATTTTTTACGGCATCTTGCATATTCAATTATATTTTGTATAATTACCGTTTGTGTAATCATCACCAATGGGAATATCTTGAGACCCGTGGTTATTCGTAGATTTTCCATGAATCTGAATATTTCTCGCCTGTCGTCCTGTAAACAAACAAAAAACACATTTTTATACAATAAGTAAAGTTTTGTAGCTTTTAATGAATGAAAGTGCCTAAAAAACTCCATTTTCTAAATTCACTTATTTTTCCTAACAAAAATTTTAATCTTGTTAGGTTTTCAACATAGAAACTTTACAAAAATATGAATTCTGAACAAAATAATTTCATTTCTAATAAAATGCTTTAATTTTCAAGAACATATTAAAGGCCTTAACTGAATTTTATACATTTCTAACTACGAAGATAAATTTCAACCCATGTAGTCAAATTCTCAGAGAAAAAAGATTAGAATTTAACCAGGAGCCGTTAGGCTTTCAAAAATAGTTCAATTTTGAACAAAGAAACCTCATTTCTAACTAAACCATGAAATTTAAAGCCAAATAGCTAGAATTTGAAAAAAAATATACCAACTTTGCTTTAAAATTGGTATATTTATTTTGCTTTGCAACATAAAAAAATTCAGTTTGTATATTATTTTAAAAAATCCTAATGCCTTCTCTATGAGAAAACATATCCATTTGCTAACGGGAAGCAGAGTGCTCATAAAATGAGCACCATGAAAATATTAATAATCTATAATAAATAGTATATATTAGTATATATTAAATAGTCGAACTTTTAGTAAGAGAAATATTATACTTTAGTCATGAACTTTTTCTTTTTTTACCAAATAAATGACATTTCTAACAGTACAGATAAGTATTCAAACCAAACTGACAAATTTTAAAGGAAGTAAATAAATTATGTATGAAAACAGACAAATTCATAGACAAATAGGTGAATTTTTACTTGAAAAGATTAGTTTTTGAAAAAATAGAAGCCTGAAGTTTTTAGTAAAAAAAATAATTTTCAACAAGACAAAATTAATTTGAAACAAGATATTCGAATTTTTAACAAAAAAATTTTTTTGACCCAAAAGACAAATACAAACCTAAAGAAGCGAATAAATTTTGAAATCGAAAAAAATAAAAAAAAAAAAATTGCTATTCAACCAAGGAGTAGCGCTTTCAGTTCATGCATTGTCGAACGAAGAAATGATTTTTAATTAAAATGATGAATCTTCATTTAAGATACATACATTTTCAAAAGAAGGATCTAGTTTTTAACTGAAGAGGTCGTTTTCCAAATAAAGTAGTAAATCTCTGATAAAAAAAATGATTTTTTAAAAAATCGTTTTTACTTTAAAATTATCACCTAAGAGGATGCATTTCCAGCCAATTTAATAAAGGTAAATATTTTAATAAAAAACTATCTTAATTTTGATTAAAAAAGTCAAATTTAACTAAAAAATATAAAAATATTAAATTTCAACAACAAAAATCATTCTTAAAACTTCTTAGTTTTTCCCTGAGCAATTTTTATCTTCTCCAACCATTGGTATTTAAAGATAAAAATCTTAATCTAGTAACATTTTACAAATATCTAAATCGCCTTTTAAAGAAATTCTGTGATTTTTCCAACATTTTTTTAAACTCCCCAACTTTTTGCTGGTTTTTCCTGTCGGAAAATATTTTCTGACTTTTCGCTGATTTCCAAGTTTTCTCTGACCTACAGCCACCCTGTAAATGTAAATATAAGTGTATATTTTACAAAACTATAGATTTATATTCTTATGCAATCCCTTTTTGAAAGTTGCAAACACTAAAGTAATTAAGAAAGGGTTTAATTTATGTCATAGGCATGCCTGAATATTCTTGGGGGCTTCTACTTAATTTTCTGAATACTGACTCGAACATACTCGTGTTCTACTGCTTGTTTTTATTTATTAGTAATATTATTCTTTGCCCATCCCAGTAATTTTCCACTCACTTATAATTTTATTAAATAAATTCTAATCGAAATTGATGGAACATTTTAGTGGTGAATAATGTTGGTGTAGATTTCGTGCAAGATAGCTTTGCCCTCTAAAATACAATGCGGTGATAAAGCTGAACCATTGAGTAGATACGTGTGACTTTGGTCAGGCTTTGATGTACAGAGCATGCATTGAGTGTGCAGAATCACTGTCACGCGAATTAGGATGAACAGAGAACGAAGTTCGTGACCTGTAGTGCATGAAAACAGCGAACCTCGTGATCATGCATACGTCGAATACATGGCTGTCAACTGTCCCACTAACCAAAATTATCTCTGCATATTGTGCAATTTATATACATCATTCTGTCTACTTGCGTGGTATTTGTTATATAAAACACATTCAAATAACATTTGAAAGCTACAAAGTGAAATATAAAATCTAAAAAAATGTGTAAATATTGTCAACACGTGTAACCAATCCATATGCTTGTACTTGAAATTTGCTTTTCCCAGAACTTTCTTTACAAACCTCCGTATTCTACTTTATGAACATTTAGTCTGACTTAAACAGGTGACATCTACATAAAATACCTAATATTCCTTTTCTTTATATCATGACTGTATGGAACTATTTAACTTCCTGACCAATACGAATATTTCTACGTAAAATTTGTTTTCGACCACACCTCATCAAAACTTTCGTATTTAACTTCTAGAAAATTGTAGGTCTGATTAAACTGGTCTTATTCTACTGAACTAATTTTTTATATTAAGCCCCTACTGTATTCCTGAATTTTTCGACAGATTCGTATAATCCTATTTAGAATTTCTATTTAAATCTATCAAAATCTGTAATCAAATCCTTCTTTATTAAGCCCGTATAGAATTTTTAAATTTTCTAGACAAATCGTAAATTTTTATTTAAAAGTGTGTATGTAAACTGCACGTATAAACTTTCGTATTCAACTTTTAGAAAATTGTATGACTGACTAATATAATGAGACTCTACTTTAAACACATTTGAACTCATCAAAATAGTGAAATTCCAGTCAAAATACACCCAAATCCCATAGCTTATGATAACGTTTGTTTATCACATCCAGAGCATCTCATGTCTGCACAAAGTGGGCTTTTTGTACTTGAATCCTTTTGTATATTCAGCAAGTATTAAATTGTTTAATTTTTCGTACAATCCGTGCAATTTCTATCTAAAATTCTTTTTCTGTCCTTGTCTAATCAAAACTTTCGTATTTCACTTTCAGAACAGTCTATATCTGGCCAAACTGACTTAGCGCTACTGAAACACACTTGCATCTTTTTTCTTTAAAGAGTCTATTACATTTTCCTAATGTCTTCACAAACTTACAAACTTTTCAATTTCACTTTAAAAAAATTTACACATGCAACCTATCTAGTTTATCTCTACTTAAAAGACATTTAAATTTGTTTTATATTAAGATGTTACATTTTTTAATTGATTGCCTAAATCATATTTTTGTACCTAATGTTTATTCTTTCAAATATGCTTCATACAAACTTTCATGTTTGACTTTAAGCACATTTCACGCCTGACCAAACTTGCTTCACTCTACTTATATTACATTTAAATATTTTTATATAAAGTCTCTATTAAACTTCCTAATTGACTGAATAATAAAAATTATACATCTGAGCTAGCATTTTGGGTAACAATTTAAAAAAATTTTTATAAAAAAATCTTCTGTAATTTAAAACAAACTTTAAAACATTTCAAATTTTTAAATTTCTTTAAAATTAAAAAAAAATTTTTAATTCTTAAAGTATTTTAAATTTATGTTAGCTGCACAGTACCAGATAATCAATCTTTTATTGAAAATGGGTTCACTGCATAGGAAATTCTTGAGAAATTGAATACTCGTGATAATAGTTTTTTTTTAATTTTATTTTTTTTAGGCAATAGTTAAAAATTTTTATGAAGTTTTTGTTAAAATTTTAACAAAGTATTAATCATTTGCGACCTAATAGCATTGATATATCTTAAAATTCTTATCGTTAACAGAAAAAAATATTTCATTATTTTTCGGATTTTAGGCAAATAATTTCTGTCATACTGTGATATTGCCATCTTCAATTTTAATGTTCTCGTGAAATAACAATTATTTTTTATCAATCATTTTTTATTATAATTTAAAATCCCCATACCTCGAAAGAAAATTTTTATGGGTGCAAAAAATTAAAAATTAAATTTTAAATGGCTATTAAAAGTCCAAAAAATGATTTTCCCATTACAATCCACAGCCGCTCTGGGTGAAATTTAAAGTGAGGATCACTTCAAGATTTGTCAACTCACACATACATTTCTTTTGATCTAAATTGATATTGTAAATCACTTTTTTTAGGCCTTAATTATCCATGAATTAGGCTCTTTAGAAAAATTTACTTCTCGTCGGTTTTTTGTTCTGTACTGCTAACCTTAAGTAAACAAAAATTTAATAAATTTCCTAAATTCATCTTGAAATAAAAATAAAGTTTTCAAAACTTCTTTATATTGATGAAACTGACCGTACTGGCATTAACCCACTTACAATGCACCTAATTATTTTTATAGATCAAGACTTCACCAAATTGTTTAGGGTCATTATTCGAATCATTTGTTCAAGTTTTAAACTTCTTTTATTTTTATAGATTTTTTAATGGACTAATAAAGATATTCTTCTAAAAATAAACTCCTCTACAATAAATTCTATAATTGATATGGTTAGGATAATGACGAAATAAAATTTGCATAAAAAGAACTTTTGTAAAGCCCTATGGTTATATCCATAAAAATAATAATAATAATAATAATCATAATGATCCACGAAATTCTCTGAGTAGAATCAAGTCTACCTAGGTACTCGGCGTGCTTGTCTAAAGCGCAATCGAATCGAACCGCTACTAAAGTCGAACCGAGTTATCGACTGAAAACGTGTCGAACCAGAACCGTGCTGAAGTTTTCAACTCACGTTCGACAGTCCGTTCAACTCAACTGCGACACTAGTTCAGTTTTATAAGGCGAAATTCTACTAAAGTTGGCGAACAACTGCAGAAATACATATTATTTTTATTGCAATCCGCTGTTACCGCTAATACAACTCTTATTCAAAAAAAGTGCTAAAAGTTCATTTCCTTCCATTCTTTATACGGTTACCGCAACCGATTTAAAATAAGTTTTTATACAGTATCATCGTTTCTTGTTATTAGAACGATGAATAATCAATTAGAAGTTAATTTTAAAGATCAATTCAGTAATATTATATGATAATATGATGCCGTTCGAAAACTACGTTACACTGCCAGGGGGGTGGAGGCCGATTCTGTGACTTTTCAATTAGGCAGGGGGGGAACGTTAACGCAGAATGTGACATCATGCATGGAAAATTAATATGTAAATAATAATTTCTCTAAATACATGAAAAAATGAAAATTCACATGTTAAGCACCTGAATTTATACTTATCGATGCTTCATTAAATTTTTGAGGAATTAATTTTTTTTCCTGCTTTCAAAAAAGTTGTTCTTTTTATTAGTTTCTCGCTTAAATTAGAACTGTATTAATATAAGCCAAGTGAGAAAATCCAACTTACTTGCGCTAAAAGTTAATTTTCTTTTATTGAAGTGTCTAATATCACATTTTTAATTTCGAATTTATCTCTTTTGTTTAAAAATTCTGCACTTTCGTAGAAGATTCAACTTTTTTTCTTAAAAATTAATTTTCTTAACTCAAAATTTAATAATTTATTTTTTGATAAAAATTAATAATTTAGAGTGAAGTTCAAATATTAAATTATTTATTGATAATACATCTATTTTGGTTAAAAATTCAACTACTTGGTTAAAAGTTTCACTATTATCTTGAAAATTCATTTTATTGGTTGAAGATTAAAGTAATTTTTAGAGAATCAGTTTTTTGTTGTTATGGATAAGAAATAATTCTCCTACCTAAAAATTTAAATAATCTATATTCCTTTTAACTTCGTCATTTTTATTCGAAAATTCAAATAGTTCATTTTTCATTGAGTGTTGTGGTTACAAATTCACCTATATGGTCGAAATATAAACTACTTTATTGAACATTTATTTTATTGGTTTCAAATGTAATTATTTTCATGAATATCAGTTTATTTTCAGCTCAGAAAATATTTTTTTAACTAAATATTTAAATAATCTATTTTCAATGAAAAATGTATAGTTTTTAGTTAATATTTCAACAGTTTGGTTCAAAATTAATTGATCTTCTTCATTTGCAACTTCTTGAATCCAACTAATTTGTCTAAAGTTGAACTAATTCGTTTTAAAATTTTTAAGTAGTATAAGTTCTATCTCCTTGGTTTAAAAAGCGATGTCTTTTGATTCCACATCAAATACTTGATTGAAAATTTTACTGATTTATTAAAAATTCGTATTTTTGGAGTGAAAATTTTATTATTTTCATATAAAATTATACTACTTGGTTGAGATTTCATTCATTAATTAAAAAACTATAGTTTTGGTTTCAACATATATATACATATACATATATCTTTTAGTAAACATTTTATTTTCTTTTGTTGAAAATGCAACTGTTTGGTTGAAAATTAATCCGTTTTAGTAACAATTCAACCGTTGTGTAGAGAATTCACCTGCTTAGTTAATTTGACTAATTTTATTAAAAATGACGTTTTTATAAATTCTTTGTTATGAATCGTTTATTTTTGTAGGAAAGTTAACTACTTTACTGGATGTTAAACTTTTTTGTTCAAAATATATTCTTTGTGAGTCATTATTTCAGTTAAAAATTCAACAATTATGTTGAAAATTTAATTATTTTGCTAAAAATTGTAATATTTTGTTAAAAATTCAATTCTTTTGTTAGAAATGAAACAATTTTTTGAAACATTAATGTTTTTCATAGTAAGTTCTTCCTTTTATGTTATAAATTAAACTGTCTTCTAAAAATTTTCTTTTTGTCTTGACAATTCAACTATTTGGTTGTAAATGCAACTGCTTGTTTTCTCATATATAAATATTTGTGTGAAAATTTACTTATTTTGTCAAGAATGGAACTGCTTTGTCTAAAATTTGTCCTTTTGGATTGAAAATTGATATTTTCGGGTAAAAAAGTTGTTAAATAAGTTTGTAAGTCTTCTAAAAAAATTCTTCTTTTTGGCTTAAAGATTTGTCCATTTAGAGAAAAATTTAACTGCTCATGGTTAAAATTAATTCTTTTTTATTCAAAGATTGCACAATTTAGTTAAGAATTCGTCCTTGAAGCCTGAAAATTCAACAAGTTTGTTCAAAATGCATTTTTTTTTTTGGAAAGCTCAACTATTTCGTTACAAATTAAACTACCTTTGTTTTAAAATAAATTTTTTATGTTTGTTGAGAATTGAACTATTTAAATTAAAAATCATCATTCTTGGTAAAAAATTCATCTTTTCAAGCTTAACAGCCAACCGTTTTGTAGAAAATAGCATATATTTTAAACATAATATTTATTTTGTTTACCATGCCTGATGAAAAATTTGTATTCGACTTTAAGAACATTTAAAGTCTGAACAAACTGGGTTCACTCTACTTAAAATACTTCTAAATCTTTTTATATTCAAACTGCATTATATTTTCTTATTGCGAAAAAATAATCCTTTAATAAAATATGGTACGTGAATATTATTTTAATAAAAAAGAATAAATAGTTCTATTATTTCAATATTTTTGTGAGAAATCACCCTATTTCCCAGTTTCGTGTGACGATGTGTGATGAACAAAGAGCAAAGTAGCAAAAGTATTTAGAATAACGTGACGTACTTTTTGAACAACCTCTATGTAACTTGAATTTAAAAATTGCGAGCTTTATTTCGACATGAAAATTTACAGTGCATTAAGCACCCTATTTAGAGTCTGTTTGTATTAAAACAAATAGCACCATTAGGTGTTCGAATGGCCCATGAAATATGGACCAGCAAAAACGAATATTCGCAAAACTACCGACACAAAAAATCTGTATGACGGCGTTAAATCTGTTGACCTCGGTTCGTGTAATCGTTTCCCTGGCAGAGGCAGTCGTTGTCGATGCTTTTTTCCTTGAATTCATGCATCTCGTTAATGCTAGTCGCGTACCAGCTTGAAGATAATTGCTTTCGCAAATGACAGAGGAGAAAATTACCCGCATTATTACAAGAGTGTGGTTAGGTGTGGATGGTGCTTTAAAAGCGGAAATTGGATAAAATAGGGGAAAATGGTGTTGTCTTACGGATCTGCTTATCCCAATATGCCTAATAATGCCTTATAACTTTTATAATATTCGCGAAATTTGAATTTTCTTCGCTGCGCAATTTATTTACAAAGAAAATAAATTTTTTTCGCAAGGGGGCATCTATTAATTACGCAACATATGTTTTGGTAATTTCGTATTTAATTCTTGAATTGTGCGTCCAATCCGTATATTTTAACCAAAAAATTTTTTTTTCACTATGTTTAATCAAAAATTTCGTAGTTCACTTTTAAGACACTCTAGAAATGATTGAACTGGGAGCAGTAACCTCAACAAGGACCCTGCTGGTAATGATTTCAGGTCTATTCGTGCACCTGGAAGCAGCAAAACTGCTTCCCTCAGGTGAGGCGCCTTTGTTTTTTTTAGCTCGGTCTGAATCCGCATTGAAACCTTTATCATGTTTCTTTGCAAAATTTGCGAGGAATTTTTCCAAGCCTGACTAAACGGTGTTTACTCTACTTAAAATACAATTTTCTTTCTATTAAGAGTCTGTTACATCCACGTTTTGAGACCTTTTGAACTCAAAAACACAGTTTTTCGCGTATGTGTCTGTTTGTGTGTCTGTTCGTGTGTCTGACTGTGTGTCTGACTGTGTGTCTGTCTCTCTTCGACTGTATGTCTGTAGGTTTTAAGTCTTTTAGCACAATAACCTTTGAAAAAAATTTTTAAATTGGATTGGCATTTGGTATACTCTTTTAGTGTCCTAAACTGAAGGTCAAGGTATTAAGACAATAATTTTGTATACAAATTCTAAAAGTCAGAACATTAAAAAATGTTTATGCCCACTTTTTTAAAAATTTGAAAATTCTATGTATGGTTTTTCATAGTACTCGAAAATACAAACAATTTGTTTTCATGAATTTTTTCGATGATAAAAATTACCTGAGTTATAACATTTACAAAAATAAAAAAAAAAGCAGGAATGAAAATTTTTAGCTAAACAACGCACGACATGAGAGAAATTTTAGAGTACGTTGCTTTTTGAACACACTACAAGATTATCACAAGTACTCTTTAAATTTTTCTGAAGAATCGAAAATTCAAATTTTGGTTGCACAAGAAAATCATGAAAAATCAAAAAATTCTGTTTTTCGGTCAAACTATGCAAGATGAGAAAAAATATTAGACGGCATAAATTGGGGACCTTAAAGTGATCTACCAATTTATTAACAATTACTTTTTGATGGAATGCGTACTTTTTGTTTTATTCCTTAAAATCAACATAAAAAATAAACAAATATAATTTTTGTTCAAACTACGCAAGCTACCAAATAATAAATATACAACAGTTGTTTATCCAAAAAGAACTACAAATTTGTTATTATTCTTTTTTTGCCAGGATACGTACCTTTTGTTTTAATTATAAAAAATAACATCACAACAAAAAAATTAAATTTTTTTGAAAAACAACGCAAGCTACTAACAAAAAATTAATAGACAAAAGTCGTTCACCCATAAAAGATCAGCAAATTCGTTACTTACAATTTTTTTCAAGGGGAAGTTTTTGTTTATATCGGAAAAAATAAACTCAATAATAAAAACGTAAGATTTTTAAACAAAAGACTAAGCTACGAAAAAAAAATAGACAATTGTGCACCTAGCAAAGATTTACAAATTTATCAATAAATATTTTTTTAAAGAGTGCGTTGTTTTTGTTTTAATCGTAAAAAAACATTTCCTTTTTTTTAATTGTGGAAAAGCGACATTAGGTAAGAAAAAAATAATAGGAAAAAGTTCTGAACCCGAAAAAGATCTACAAATTTTGTATTAATTATTTCTTCACAGGATAAGTATTTTTTTCATAAAAAAATAACATCGAAAATGAACAAATGTATTCAAAACAAAAACGACACAAAGTACAATAAAATAATAATTATCCAATTTTTTTACAGGATGCGCACTTTTTTAGTTATAAAATCATGACAGAAAAATACATCTGTTTCAATATTAATATATAATATAAATAAAAATAATATAAACTTATTTAAATATTATTGATTTTCGTGTGTAAAAAACAGCATTAAAAAAATAATAAAATTTTTGAAAAATCGCCACAAGCTACGAAAAAATAAATTGACGAAATTTGTTTACCAAAAAATAGCTACAAATTTGTCATAAATTATTTTTTTATCACGCGTATTATTTAAGCTAATCGCGAAAAGTAACATTCACAATAAAAAAATATAATATTTGGAAAAATCACGCAGGAGACGAAAAATAATGAAAAGACAAAAGTGGTCTGACCAAAAAAGCTGCAATAGCATTTTATTTTAGAAAATTTTTGGCCTAAATTACATCTACAAAGTTTCTTAGAACCACTTTTCGCTAGGATGCGTAATTTTTATTCAAGTCGTAAAAAATAAGATTGGAAATGAACAAATTGGATGCTAGAAAAAAAGACACAAGTTTCAATAAAACGTTAATTAACAAAATCGTTCTTTTTCAAGATGCAAATTTTTTTAAATTATAAAAAAAAAGATAATGAAAATACATTGTTTTAATACCAATGAATATTATGAATTTTCTACGATTGCAACATTTTGGAAACACATGCATCGTAACTTGAAAAGTCTTCTACATACGTTTGAAGTATGGAATAAAATTTTTCTGTTGAAATACAATTTTCTTTTCAGATTGTAGAATTTATTTCACACCGAAAGATAATAATTTGTGCCTAAAAAAATACAGTAAGGTTCACTTCATGCTAAAATTTAACATTCCCAATGAAACATATGAAGCAGTTTACAAAATGAAAAATACGAGTAAAAAAATTGAGAAGAAAAATCATAATGATAAATATGGTATTAAGCAAAAAAAAATTCAAGTCTGAGTCCAATAAAGTTTCTACCTCTTGAAATTAATAAGACTTTGAATATCTCACAAATATTTTTTGATAAAAAGATTGTTTTGTATTTCAGAAACTGAAAAAATTAACTAGTAATAATTCTGATGAAAATGTAGTTTTACAATAAAATACAATAAATTAATGTATGATAAAAAAATATGAAGTTCTATTTTTTTGTCAAAATTTGTGTAAAATTGTGTATTAGCGTGTAAGTAATGGCTAAACATTGTAGTGTAGAGCAGAAATTTCTTCATCGTTCTTTCAAAAATTTTTTACATCACGACAAATTCTTATTGCAAAAACTAAAATCAGAAAAAGGCAATATTTTGCTTAAAAATACGTTTTTCCACCACGGGGCTCCCATAAAATCTCTACCTGGAAATTTCTCAACTTTAAATGACTTTTTTCTGACCAATTTTTCAATTTTTCAGATAGTTATATATTTTTCTTGCAAGTATGAAAATAAACTTGTACCAAAAAGATCAATGATGTTAAAGCAAAAAAATAATTTCTTTCTAAATGTCTTGATTCATTAACAAAAAAGATAAATATTTAATTAAAAAGATTAATTTTTTACCAAAAATAACAAATTTCTAACAATATTCATAAAGGTATATCTAAAAAAGATAAATATAAGGTTAAATATTTATTTTTAACCAAACTTAATTGTCAAACAAATACTCACATTTTTATCTTAGGAGAAGAATGTTCAATCAATAGACAAAACTTTCTACTAGAAGGACAATTTCTTAATAAAATACAAACTATTTCAACTGAAAAAGATCAATTTTTATCCAAAAAAAGAATAGTTAGGTTTTTAGATAAAAAGATAAAGTTTCAATCAAAGAAACCAATTTTTGAGACAAAGTAGAAATTTTTAAGCAAAGAAATTAATGTTTAAATAAAAAAATTAAATTTCAAATAATAAGATTACTACATTTGGATGAAAGAAGACGACTTTGTACCCAAAAGGTAAATTTGCTACAAAAAGGATGCATTTTTGCGAAAATACATAAATTCTTGACGTCATACTTAAATTTCTATAAAAAAAAGGAATTTTCAACCAAAACGATTGATATTCTAAAAAGATGAAATAGTTGTATTTCTATTTTAAGATTAATATTTTACGAAGAAACAAACTTGCAGCAAAATAGTTTCACTTTCAAAAAAATAAATTATTTTTTAACCAAAAAGATGAAGTTTTCAAAAAGAAGATTAGAATACATGAATCTTCAACAAAATAGTAAAATTTGTTGACCAAATAGTAGAATTTTCAATTAATGCAAATATATTTTTTACTAAACATGGAAAAGTTAAATTTTTAGTGAAAAAATGTATTTTCATTAAACAAATGAATTTTCAATCAAACATTCAAGTTTTCACTCCAACTTTTTTTCAACCAAAATGTAAAATAGTCAACTAACACTAAGTAGTAGAATTTTTAACAAACAAAAAAATTAATTCTCAACGGAAATTCCAGACTTAAGATTGTAACTATTAAAGGCAAATTCTCAAAAGAGTAGTTGAATTTTTAACCAAACACCAAATCAAACCACTTTTTACCAAACTAGCCAAAATTTATACCAAAAGAGTTGGAGTTTTAAGAAAAAAATATTTTTTAGTCAAGAACGAAGAAATTTTACAACCCAGCTGTTGAATTTCCTACAAAGAAAAAGAATTTACAACAATTAAGTTGACTTTTCAAATAACGAATATATTTTAGTTAGAGGAGGAAAAAGCTTTACGTAATTTGTGAAGGAGTGCTAAACTTTAACTTGACTTTATCGAAAATACCCTGTCTCTGCCAGCCTTTTTTCGACATACTCTAACTTTCCTGACTTTCCAGCATTTTTTGATTTTTTAAAACCAAGCATGAGGGAAAAAAGTTTATTTGTAAGATGCAATCATAATATGAAATTTATTCAGGAAGTTTTCAAAGTTATTAAAAAACTTAATTTTCACATTATGTAGCATATTATAGAGGTTCATTTTCTTTAAACTGTAGTAGTCTGCGAATCGACAGCATGAATCTTCTTTTAGTCAATGAAAGAAGATTGATCTATCAGATTCCTCATTTCGAAATATGAAAAAGCAGATTTTCATGAAATTTAGAAGTAGGTAAAGGAGTCTTTCACTATTAATTTAAAGAATTCCATGTTTCTGGCGATGATATTGGCTTTCCAATAGAAGTGGAATATTCCATCGCAAAGTTTTGTCAGAACGACACTCGAAGGTTTCATATTATATCGTTCTAACTTTACCCTCGTCTTTTCTATACTCCCTTTTTTCAAATCCCTAATCTTCATGAAATTTTTATCTCGGTACTTTTAACGCCACTGCCAGCTGAATTAGTTAAAGCATCTATCGGAAAAAGGTTCTGAGATAGGACCAAACCATCTCACGGAGAAATACTCCTTTGGGTACAGGGGAAAATATTTAGAAACTCTGCAATCTTACCCAAAGATTATTTTTTACAAAAAAGATGTTGAGTAATTTTTATCATCATAAACAGTAAGTTACAAGAATAACTACAAAAAGCAATTTCACCTAGAAATGTTCATCCTTCTCATTTAACCTTTCTAATTGTACAATAGCTTACTAAGTTCTTGAATTCATTACGATGTTTAACAAAGAATTTCAAAAGTTTATCAAGGAAATTTCAATTTAGTTAAACTTCTCGTTTCAATCTTTGAAAAAGTTCTTGTTCTTAGACAGGGTGCGATTCTCCGACGTTATGAAATTATCTGAACAATTTAATTAAATTAATCAAAGTCCTTTCTCTACCTCAAGTGTTAATTAATAACAGTTCTTTTTTTAGAGCAATTCCTAGGTGAGTCACTTCAAAAAGTGAGAAGAAGAAACATGACTCACAAGAGGGTTAAGATAATTAAGGCAACTTATAGGAGCATGAATTTCGCATCACCTTCACCCTACCTACCGCACACTGAATTCAACGAGTCTCCAGTGGGAGATAAAATCACAGCGAAGATGAGCGAAATGCTCGTAAAAATTCTCTTACTATCTACTGAACTTTTGCACCTAAGTATATTTGCCTACAAGAAATCAGCAAGATATACCAGGGGAACAGAAACAGGAGAACTAACACTTTATATCTCACAAAGAGTATTTTAAATACAAGATTATCATTTTTCTTACATTCATTTGAAATTCAGTCAAGTTAAAGACCATCCATAAATTACGTAACGGACTTCTTGACACATTTTTACCTCTTCCTTCCCCCAAGTAATAATTCGACTTTGTTTTGTTTATAATCTCTCCCTTTCACCAATTTGAGGGTCTTCACATAATCATTACATGTATTTTTACAAACAAGCCTTACATACTATTTCACCATCTAATTGCTACATACCATCTTTATTACTATTCTTACTTCTCAGCGCTTGCAACCTTTTTCTGGTCTTCCGTTTCCCATTATCATTATCAATCTCAAAATTAGATTCTATTCATCAGCACAACTCCCCGATTCTCCTTTAGGAGTCATTTTTTGGCTTTTTGGACTACCATTTGCTACCAGCTCTCTCTCCCACACACACAGGTCTTCCAGCTTCTTTATCCATTTCTTCTACTGAACATTTCCGTTCAAAATCTACTTAACTTTCTCTTCCATGCTCACCCTTCCGCCTTCGTCACCTTCACACTACTCTACACATTCAACTATATTTCCTATTCATACCTACACACTATACACAGATTATCTTTTTCATTTATCCAATGCCTGCATGATGTTACCACCTCTCCCATTCTGAATCTCACTACTCAATTATATTTGTTCTGCTCCTAATTTCTTTTCAGGTACTCTGGTTTCTTGTGTATCATCACTATTAGATACTAGCTGTTGTACCTTAAATTCAAAATTTTTTCCATCTTTTCTCTTCTTGCCGTCATCTCTCCCCCTATTTTCTGCCACGCTCTACCTCTTACTTGCATACCACGTTCAAAACCTGTTTCATATCTCTTCTGCTCTCATTTTGAGTTTCTCATGTTATTCCTCCTCTCTTCATCCATAACCTCCCGGGCACCAGTTTGTGCAATTCTGCTTCCCTCTCACCTTTTAAGTTTCTCTTTAAAATGCCAGGCTCTTTTCAGTTGCATAACAATTATTTCCCCTCCTCCTATTTCTCCTCTCGTCTCTTAGTCCATATTTTTTTCTCTCCCGCCCTCTCTCTTTCTCTTCACCAAGTCAAGGACGATTAGGACTGTTTTCGACATGTAAATGGCGGAAAACTAGCTGTAAATGGGCAAGCTTGAAATTCTCTTCCTTGACGTGCTCATCGTTCCTCAGACAATCCTTGTTTTCTTTTTCTTTCATTTTCTCCAGCCTTTTTTGGTTTCTCTTTAGATTCTTTTCTAACCAATGCATTCTTTGATTAAATTAATACAATCTTTATTAATTATTGGTGTATTTTAAGGACGAAATAATTGGTTTAGCGTTTTCGCAACCCTCTATTAATAATTGAAGACATGTGTAATGACTGAATGTGCGCTAGAGAGGCCCTTATTGTCATTGCGAAAAAAAAATGTGAATCTTTTTGTTCTCACCCTCTAATTTTTTTTCTAATGCTCAAGAACATGATTTCCAAACTTGAGCGAAATTGTTAATATTAACTCGTGCCCGAAAGACCTGAAGTTTGTTATTGCGATTTAACATGAGAAGTAGGCAGTTTCTTCTTAAAGTGTGATTTAAACAAAAAAATATAGTACTAACGTAACTTATAACACATGATCCTATCCATAATACTTCGGGAAATAAGAGTCAGCCATAATTTGTAATAATATACATTTTTAGGACCGTTTCATCGGGCCGCAAAGAATCCCCCATAAGTGCCAACTTGGAGTTTCACGTTATATTAAGATTCATGATCACATTAAAAAAATGTTTTTTGTAAAAATTTATTATGAGTTAATAGAGTTTTCATTTTTACTTATTTTTGAACGATTTTTCAAGGGCTTAAACAATTTTAATTTTGTATATAATTGATTTCTTGTAGAAGTCGCAAAATAGGTATATGATATACATGTTACAGTGTAATAATTTGTTTCAATAATCTCTACACTGTTTAATCAATAGAAGAAAAAATATGGAAAACAGAAAAAACGTACTTCTTTGGCAGTTGTTGAACATATTTGGATATTTTAAAGTTAATTAATGTTCTGGTGGTCACAATTAGTGGCATATGCTATTGTTTTTAATTTTTTAATTCAAATAAAATATTAAATTATCAAAAAAATGATTAGCCGCAACTGAAGATGTCATAGGCGTAGGAGTAAAATATCATGAAGTTAACTACACGTGAAATTAGGAGCAAATGATGTCCTATAAATCGGTAGCATTATGCTTTTAATTCTGAAGTGTGGTGCTATGGTAGCAATAGTAACAAGGTTTAACTGCATAATAAACTGCCATAATCTGTTAACAGAAATGTGAGATTCAAAGAAGGATTTTTTTCGGAAGTTAAGTCAAATATTACAACCTTTTTTATAGCCTCCGTTTTCTGGTATTTTTGTCGACATTAAATTCTTAACCATACTCCATATATTATTCTAAATTCGTCTAATTGTTTATTTTAGCTAGAGAAGACTTATTACTTATCACTAAAGATAAACGGAGTTTA
>JAUELO010000179.1:44996022-45007295 GCA_032357855.1 Amphibolips quercusostensackenii | reverse complement strand
ATCAGTGCGTCAAAATACATAAGTATACGCAGTGTGAAGGGAATCGTCACGTTCACCTATTCGGAACTTTATCCAAAATTTCAATTGTTTAAATTCAGGAAATTTTCAATTTTTTTTTTATCTTAAAATTCCGTAATGTTATAAACTGTCGGCCATTTTAGTCTTCGGGAATTTCTCAAATCAGTAATATTATAAACTGTTCAGGAATTTTCATACTCGGTAATATTGTAGGGACGACTAAAAACTCCTGAATCCAAGCAATTAATTTCTTCTTTTTAATGAATTAAATTTAGTAAAAGAAATACAATTATCAAAAACTTTTGAAAAAAATTATTTTTATTATCTAAAGTTTCTAAAATTATTGATTAAATTAAAAATAACTATAATTTGAAAAAAAAATAATTGGGAAATTCTTGAAATGAAAAACTTCCAATTAATAAAATTTCGTAATGATAATATTTCTAAACTGAAAATTTCCTGAATCATAAATTTCCCTTATCGAAAGAAAAACTCAAATAATAAGGGGCGAGTAAAGACCCGGAAAATTAAAATTACCAACACTGTACAATTCCTGAATTGGAAAATTTTCGAAAAAATAAATTTTCCTTGTAATAAAATCCCTAAATTGAAAAATAACCAAACAATACAACTATGAGAAAATTCCCAAATCGGGAAATTCCAAAATAATAAAAACCTAAAACTGTTTATAGCATTAACGAATTAAAAAATTCCTAAGTAATAAAATTTTCAGAAGTTATAAAATTCTTGACAGAAAATTGCTGAATTTTGAACTATCTCTTTTTAAATATTTCCAAATTTAAACAATTCACCTGTTTTTGTAAATATTATTTGTTTGTCAAAAAAGCAATGATCCAATATTTTGAAATATTATGCTTGAGGATCATATTTTCGAAAATTATTGTTTGAATTAAGAATATCCATATTTGAAAAAAATGTACCAAGAAATATATTTTTTCATTTATTGCAATTTTAAATTAAATAATAATTTTGAAAAACTAAAACACTACAAATAATCTTTTTTCAGTGAAAATATTTAATTATTGTATTTTTAATTATTAAATAATATTTGTTCACAAAAATTTCAGTTTTTTGAATTCGGTAATTTTATTATTCTGTATTTATGAAATTCCGTGATATTATAAACTGCCGACAATTTTATTATTCGGCAATTTCAGTGTTTGTGAATTTCCAATTCAGGAATTTTATCATTCGAAAATTTTTTTATGCGAAAATTTCTTTATGCGGGAATTGAAACAATTAGAATTTTTCATATTGATTTAATTTATCCAAAAATATAAGAATCAAATACTATTATGAACAGAAAATTATTCTAAATGTCTAAAGTTTCAAAAATTATTGATTGAATTTATAATAACTATAATTGAATAAACAAGGGTAATATAACCGAATTTAAAAATTACCAAATAATAAAGTTCTTCACAAAAAATTGCCGAATTGTAAACTATAAAAACTAAAAACTTGCTAAATTTGAACGATACAATTTTTTGTTTGTAAATTCTATTTATTTATTGAAAACACAAAATCAAGTATTTTAAACAATTATATTTAATTATTAAAGCCTCAAAAATTATTGTTTAAGTTTGAAATAACAAGAATTGAAAAAAAAAATTTTTTAATATATTTTTTTAATTATTGGAATTAATTTAAATTTCACTTGTAATATACTTGTAATTGTAAAAATTAAATAATTTTCATGAACACAAAAGGTTTGCTATGAACGAAGAAAAAATTAATTGCAATATAATTTCAATTATAACAATTTAGTTGATTTTAGAAACACAAGAGAATTTAATTGTTTGAATTCTTGAATTTTATCATTCCAGAATTTTCAAATTGGCTAATACTATAAGCTGTCAGGAACATTATTATTTGGGAATTGTCCATTTCGATAATATAATTTACTGTTTGGGAATTATATTATTCGGAAATATTCCAATTCAAAAATTTTATTATATGGAAATTTATTTATTAAGGTATTTTGTAATACGAAAATTCTAATTTGCGGTATTTTCTAGTCGTTTCTTTAAAAATAATATTCTTCTACAGAGTGGAAAAATTGGTTGTTAATTTTATTTTTGATAAGTTCTTAATACACAACTTTCGGGACACTTTTGATCAAAGCTCGTAGCTCATATTTTTTTTCTTTATGAATTATGAAACTAGAACATAAATCCAGCGAAAACTAAAAAAAAAGTTGGTACTGATATGGATCGACATTCGACATCGCGTGTCAAACTGGACATTCGAAACGTAATGTTAGAGACAGGTCTTTGATTTTTGTGGCACTTGATCCAAATAATGTAATTTGAGTATCCTGCGGGTCATTCTACTTCCATTAGTTTTGTTCGAAATTCATCAAATTTACACAAATATATTATTAAATTCAAATAATAATATAATTTGGAATTTTCAGAGAATTTTAATATTACATTATAAAGTTTTAAAGAAAACATAGGCTTAAAAGAAGTTTAGCTTGTTCTAGTTTTACCGGAAATGGATATTTTTTAACAGAAGGTGTAAGATTCTAATTTTGTACAATTTTGTGACAATTTCAGGTTAATTTAACGCTCTTCACTAAAAATTTGTCATTTAAAACATAAATCATTATACTTTGAACAGGATTTTCGATTTTTCAAACAGGAAGTCGTCTATTTTATACAAAAGTCATTAGGGTTTTGAACTAAAAAAACTTTATGTTCAGATTGTTTTTCAGAGTCTTTAACCAGTTTTTGTTTCGTTATTTTAGAGCCACTCCTCTAAAATCGCTATTGTTAATAAGGCATTATTATATTTCATGGAATATTTAGAGGGGCATAAAAATTCCCCAAATTGGATTTCACATAAACTTGATCTCATCGAAAATGAAGTGACCTAACAAAGTACATTTCATTAACCATAATGCAATTTTATTTAATCTTTCTTTGTTAAAATTAATAGTCGAGAAACATTATATTTGTCATATTTTTCATTTAACCTAATTAGTGTTAATACGAATTTTCATTTGTGATAAATTTTATCCTCCCTAATTTTCAGTTAACCAAATTAATATTTTATCGAATTGTCGTTTGTTATCATATTTATCTATCTAGTTAACGGAAAAATAAAAATTATTACCAAAAATTTTTTTTTTATTTTTCACACTCATTTGAAAATGAAAAAATGGCGGCTGTATTTATCAAATTCTTGATAGTGGATTTCATCAAATCCAGTACGAAATCCAGCGGGCACGAGATTTCAGAACGTCATTGGAACGTCCTAAAAACTTTTCTTGGACGTGCAAGTCAAAAGGCGTTATTTGAACGTTTCGAAAACACATTTTTTGTCTAATAAGCTTAAATTAAAGCAAAATATCAATTTAATAAAAAAATATGCGAAAAGAAAACAATCTTTAAAGTTTTTCGAAATTTAAAATAATTACGGAAATAATCAACATTTTACTCAATTATTACAATATTTTAAAACTTTTTCCCTAGATTGAATTTCAAGTGATAAATGTACTTTCCAAATGACTTGAAAAAAGTTAAAATCACAATATTTGTATAAAAAATTAATGAAATTTATTAAAATATGACAAATAATAATTGTAAGCAAATGTTTGTAAGTACTTACAAATTTTTTAAATTTTGTGACTTTTTTTAACAAGGTTGACCCTTGGGCAGAGTGTGAAGAAAAAACAAACAAATTATTCTAATAATTTATAAAAATACTGTGGTAAGTTACCATTAGATTAAGCCAAATAACGTAAATAAATTTCAACTTTTTCCAGAATTATTATAACTTATCGAAAACATTAAGATTTGACGTTTTTTTGTAAAGTATTTTCGTAAAATTGACATTTTGCCTTCAGCAGTACATATTACCATCTATTCTTTTTAAAAAATATTATAATTGGTTTTCTGAGAAAATCTTATTTCAAGAAAAAAAACAGCCGCCATTTTGTTATTTTTCTAAATTTTCTAATTTTTTTCAAATTGATTCAAAGAGCAAGAATTTCCACGTCAAATAAACAAATTCAGAATATCAAAGCTTGTTAAGAAAATACTGCATTTTTCAAAAGTGAAATTAATGATCTTGAGGTTTGTTAACGAGATTTGTTGACAAAAATGATAAATATTGATTTTAAGAATTTCAGGTTTCATAGGATTTTCAACCCGCTTTTAATTCATATTTCAAAAAAATAATCGACTATGAAAAAGAATTAAATCTGCGCGTAAATTTACAAAGATTTTCAATGATAATCATTTTTAATAATAAGCTTATTATATGCATGGAATTAGTATTTTTAAATAAAGTTTTGATAAAAATAGGCTCATTTGATTTGTTTTTATTCCATAAAATATATTTACATTTATATTTATTCAGATATTAATAATTTATTTATATATTTTCTCTTCTTCAATTATATATTTCTCAAATAAAAAAATATATACATGATCGTCAACCTCACGTTTGTTAGGAATGTTACACTAAGTAAATTGAAAAAGAAGTGAATTATTTGATAATCGTAACCTGCAGCTTATTTTCTTCGCAAAAATCCATTTCTGAACTACTGTTTCTGACTCTTTAAAATACCTAAAAATAATCGTTGCAATAAAAGATATTCAAAAATTTAAAGTGAATCAAAATTGCATTTTATAGGTGTTTAAGACGCAATGAAGTCTTTCCAATCTCGCTGTCTCATAATTTCCCTCCCCTACACCCCCTTACTTTACCTAATTTCCGCATACCTCCCATACCCCTCATCTTATTTCTTCTACTGATCCACCCTTTCCTTAATTCTCTATCCTCTACTATCCTATCACTTTTCTACTTTCATTCTCCTTACTCAACATGCTTCTTAGCCGCTTACTCCGCGTACGTTTTCTCACTTTTTCAACTTCCCCTCATCACACATCTTATATTATCCCTGCCTACTTCCGCTCCCCGCACTTCCTTTCCCCTTACTGCTTATACATCCCCTTACTCTATATCACCACACTTTCCTTACTTCTCCTAACTCTCTCTGCTCACTTTCTACTCGCTTCATCCACTTTACCTCTCCCTTCTACCTTTCTTCCTCTTTTCTCACTATCCCTTTAATCGCGTACAATATGATCTCTCTCCTTATTTCCCCTTCCAACGTGCGCACTTCTTACTATCCCTACATCTCTTCCCTGTCTAGCCGATTTTGCGTCCCCTACTTCAGTTCTTAAATTTTCCTCACATCTTTAACTTTTATTTTCCTGAATTTCATTGCTTCGCCTCCCTGCACTTCATGTACACCACACACTTTACTTCCCCTCGCTTCCCCTGCTTTCATTTTCCTGCTTTCCCTCTTTTTACCTACTTCACCTCACTTTCTACTATTTCCCCCTTTTTACCTTTCCATTATTTCCCTTACTTCACCAGCTTCTCTTTTCCTCGCTATCCCTACGTCTCATTATTACCTCAGCTTCCCCTTCCTTGACATCCTATATTTTTCCATTCCTACTTCTGTTTCCCACACCTTCTTTCTCCTTACTACCCATACTTCCCCTCACTTCCCATGCTCACACTTTCCATACTTTCCACAATTCTCCTACTTACGCTTCAGTCACTTTTCCTACATTCGCTTCTATCAAGTCCTATATGATCCCTTTTCTTATTTCTCCTCCTCACTTGCCCTCTCGGGATTAACGTACGACGGACAGAGACTTGACTGAAAAATGGATTTTGGCCAGTTTTTTGAGCTCTTGTTCCACTGTGTTGGCTTAGGTATTTTTCTATCATTCATATCTTAAAGAAACTTTCTTCTACGGATCTGAAAAAGCATTTTCCCGACAGAAACATTTACTTATTTGTCCCCTTACTTGGTTCAAATTCAAATCGATTTCGTAATCTCGTTCAGAAAAGTTTGTCCAGCAAGGTTCGAATGTGCTATAATATAGGTTTGCGGTGGGCATTCGTTAGGGAAACATAGACACTAGAAACATCAGTGCATATGCGTCCGCTGACGAAGCTTTCGTGGGATATGCGGGGTACCACTGCTGGCGGTAGAAGGTTGGAGAGGAGGGAAAGGGAACAAGAGAACAAGAGAAAGGAAGAAGAGACGAAATCGGTAACAACGGGGTTTGGGGATCGGCAGAAGCAGAACGGTGAGCTCAGCGCGGAATCGACCAACCGGAAAACGCGACACCGTTGGAAGATTGCACTATCGCGCGCCCACTTGTTTTTCTCCAACATTTGTCCCTTTTCTCTTTTCCCTTTTCCTCTCCATACACAAATCTGCTTCCATGGCTTCTTTTGTTTCGAACATGCTTCTAGCATAATTTATCGCTCGACCAACCCCAGTGATGAGAATCGAATTCTCACAAAAGTCGTCTCCAAATTGAAAATAGTCTTCTGCTTTATTTCAGAGAGAGGGTGCAGAGTGAAAAACTCTTCAGCAAATCTACTATTTTTAGATGGAAAGCTGTGATGAGTGAGCAAATTAAAAAGCGAATTTATAGAGACGAGTTGAAGAGAAAATCCAATACATCCAAATCTTCAGTCATTATTATAATTCAAGTGTATTATAGAGATGCCGAATTTCTCGTGAAGTTTCATCGCATCGTTAAACTTTTCGATAGGGGCATATATACGAAAGTTAGAAACTTGAGTTGCGAAATTACTTTTGAAATTTTACTAATGGTATTCTAGTGGCAGTTTGATTATTTTTCATAGTTATAAACCTAATAATTATGGATTTAGGGGATTAGGTAATTAAAAAAAATAATAATAATCTTGTTGAAATTTTAAGCAGTATGATATTATAGAATCATTACTAAATCAGCTTAAATACATAAAATAAATTCAGTGAAGAAAAAAAAATTCCCAAGTTTTTTAGCTGCTTAATATCAAAGGACCCCGCAAAATTTGTACGGAAATCGGCTCTCAGCTAAATTTTCTGTACCTTTGCTTCCTGTTAGTTTCCGAAGTGTAAATCAGAAGTCTTAATGAGCACCAGGTCCGGATAATTCGAGTTTTTAAAATATAGCTCTTCGAAGTTAAAGTTTTTATGCATTTCGCAGCAGAATAAGACTGCATGCATGCAATTACACATATATGTACCATATAATATATACATATGTAATACATATATAATACATACATATATATATATATATATACATGTGTGTGTGTGTCTTGTATATGCATATGTATAAATTATGAATATATGTAAAATTGTACATGTGTAAGTGTTGTAATGCATGCATGCAGGTATAACTTTGTTGTGCAAGCTGCATTAGTACGATTCATATGATCAGCATTGCAACCTTATTCTGCTGCAAAGCACATAAAGTTTAGAAGAATCACAATTTTTGAAAAATTGTATGTTATGTTGACGTTTTACACTAAAGATTAGTACTTTAAGACAGAAATCATCACGGCTCGAGCAAGATTTCTTATTTTTTTGAAAGAAATCGGTTATATTTAACAAAAATAATTAGATTTATACAAGATGAGTTTTATTCAAAGAAGTAATATTCATACAAGCTGGAACTATTTGCATTGTGTTAGCATTTTTTGTCTAAAATCAAAACTTTGATGAAAAGATCATTAGATTTCAAAGAAAATTTATTATTATTAAACAATTTTAGGTTACATTGTGTTTTTATATTAAAAAATTGTATTTTAAAGATAAATCATCATAATTTGAACAAGATTTAAAATCTTGTACGCATTTTTACTAATGAAAAATTTTTTTCTTAAGAAATTGTATTAAAAAAAAATAAATTTGAAATTAGACTGTGGCTACATGCACTGAAATTTCGGTACAAACAGCCGGATTCTTTGGTACGTGTAGACACTGTGTTAAAATTATACAATTTAGAACCAGTTTTTGTTGTGTTCTATATTAGGATTTTTTGTTGAACATTATTATTTTTAATCGAAATAGCAAGCCGAAAATATTATGGCTAAAATTTAACTGATGTTATGGTGGTTGGAGTTTGCGTATATTCCACAGCTTTAATTCTAACGATCATGTTTTCAGAACTTTATTGCTATATCTTTTGATATTGGATGCTTTGTTTTCATATATAAAAAAGTTATTTACAAAGTTTGTATCCGTTAAGCCATGTTTATATAAAGGTTAATTCAAAAAAGTTGTAAAATTTGGAATATGACTTTTATCAAATGAAACTCACTAAGCCATTTAAAGTATTTTCTTATTTCATGTTATTTTTTCACACCCAAAATAAAACCAAAGAAACAGTTTTAGAGATAAAAAATTATATTTGTAGTGTGGATACAGTTCAGAAAAAAAATTATGTTAATGAAAGCTGATTTTAAATAGATTTATTTGTGAAAATTAATTACTGTCATTATTTTTAAATAACTTTTGTTAGTTTATTTTATCATTAAAGTCTTTAAGAAAGTTATATAGTAAGCCAATGTCATTTGAAATTTTACAGAAGGCATTTTTTTGATCTTGCAACTGATCTCAACAAAATGTGAAAAGTTTGAAAAATTGCAAAATATCGTATGTTTTTTTAACATTGCTGACGGTAAATTTTCTTGAAAACCTCACTTTTAAAAATTTGGTTTTTTTTTTAGTAGGTGCTAAAATGTGCTTCATATCTCATAAAATTCGTTCTTAGTGAAGCACTGGTACAAATTGAAAAAAAAAAATTATTTCTGCGAATTCTAATTTTTTCATTCTTCTTGAGATTACCAAATGGTACAAAAAATGTTCAGGTACAGCCTTGCACACCTAGAAAAGTTATACAGAAATTTTTTTTTTCTAAAGGTTGTTATTTTTTTATTTTTGTTTTTTCTCGTAAAAGATGCAAGCTATAACAAAATAGTAAAATGTGTGTTTTGGAAAAGTTTTTAAAAAGTTTTAACTTTTTTCTAAACATTTTTCATGCACTATTTCTTATTTAAAAAAAAAAATCAAAAATTACATTTTTTAGAAATAATTTTAACTGAACAAAATTTATTAGCTTACTAAGATGGAAACTCACGAGATATGTAGTAAATTTCACCATCTATTTCTTAACAAAAAATGGAAATTTGAGAAAATTGTATTTTTAAATAGAAAAACGGCAGACATTCCGCCATTTCTAAATATTCTTTAGTTTCTTTCAGAACAGTTAAAAGGTCCAGAATCATAAATTAAATTATATATATTATTAATATTATTAGGAAGTAAAAGAAAAAAAGAAGAAAAAGAAAGAAAAAGAAGAAAAAGACAAAACCTTAAATAAGATTATCTTTAACTGATTGTAAAAATTTAACATTTTATTATGTTTACATATAACCTTAAGAAATAAAATACCTATTTTTATTCATAATTTTTAGACTTCTCAATTTAAAATAAATCATTCATGTGAACGCAAATAAGTCACAAAATTCTTTTGCCATTGGGTTTTTTATTTTTCTTGCAAATTTTTTGTTGGGACATGCCATAAAGTGAAAATGAAAGTTATATTTTTAATTCACATTTTCAAACTGGAAAAACTAAAATTTTCAATCTTTTATCAAAATGTCTCTGATGTGCGTTTTTTATTCTAGCGTTTTTTAATCGGTTACACGGCTGGAAATTACGTTTCACAACTTTTTGGAAACTTCCCCAAAATATTTAAGTAATCAAAAATAATTTCGAACGATAGTTCTCAGTTAATAGTTGTTTTTTGCTTTACGAAAGTCATATTTTTTTTAAATAAGGCAATAAAAATAAGCACAAAATTAAAATTTTTTAGGATACATTTTATGAAAAGAAATTCATAAATTAATTTCGGACCATCGAAATTCTCTTCAAAACTTTGGTTGATACAGAATTTTGTGTATGACTAAACAGAAGAACCCACTATAAATCGAAAGTCTATGTAACTGGTAAATCATATTTCTTGCTGTACAATCCACTTCAGCTAGGTTCCAAGTAAGCCTGTTTTACGAAGTTTTACGAGAGCCCCGCGAATGCTGTTTCCTTGATTAAAACTCTCACCGCATAGCGAACACGACGGCTCTATTCCAGAAATTGGAAAAATGGTGGAAGGCCCTTGCCACGAAGTGTGGTGAGAAAAAGAGCTTTCTTGAAGAAGCACCTGTGCTTTGGTATTTTCTTGGTAGAGTGCGGAGCTCTAGTTGAGAGAGATGTGCTTTCAAACAAGAAAAGAGGGAGAGGGACGTCTAGAGATATAAAAATGGGTAGTACTAGGGGAGACACGTTTCTAGGTTCATTTGATAAACATGATAGCATTTCCAAAGTTAAATTTTCCTGACTAGAGACATCAAATTTATATCTTCTTACACAACACAGAAAACGTGTTTTTACTACATAAAATTAAAAAAAGTAGAGTCCACAAAAAATCAAAAACGAGTTTTTTACATCAATGGCATCATATTAAAATAATACATGCATTCATGAAAATCGTTTTTTGACATTTTTTGTATAATAGAAAATAATTTTTCTATAATTATTGTAATGAAGATAAATCTAAAATTCCGATGAGTCATAATTAGAAAAAAATTGGGATCTACAGAAAACTTTAAGGATCTGTACGAAGTTGAACATAAAACAACAAAAGAAGACGGATCTTCAAGATGCTGCCTTTTTGCCGAACGCCATCCAAGTCTCAGGGGACGCGATATTTTGTAGAAAATCAGTACAAAGGTCTGACCTCCTCTACGCGTTACGGGACCTCGGAAAAAAATAATTTTGATATTAAAAAGTCAGAATTCGTAAATATAATAAATATTAATTGAACATGAATACAAGTGACTTGGAAAATTGTAAAAAGAAAAGAATATATTGATATTACCCATTTTTAGGCCATAATCACCAAAAATGTTCTGTTCATAATTCATAGGATCTGCAACTGTGCGTAAAGATTTTGCCCTAATATTATAATATTTTTTTCAATTATTTCAAAATTATTTACAGAAAATACGTGAGGAAAAGAAAATCAATTATAGCAATAACAACACTTAAATAGAGTCAACTGAGAAATTTCTTTTACAAAATGTAAAAAATTTCATCAAAAATTTACCTAATTGATGTAACAAAGAATGTCTAATTTTGTACGTTAAAAAACTTTATTTATTTCAAACAAAGAAATATTTCACTTGCCCAAGCTTTTTTTATTCAACCAAATCCAGTAAACAAAAGCTAATTTTATGGAATTTACAAAATATTTTGTATTGTATGCGTATCATATTGTACGAGGGTGGATTGATAAGTTTCCGGCCTGACCAAGAGATGGCGCCACTAGGCCTACCTTGAGGTG
>JAUELO010000179.1:44958940-44973583 GCA_032357855.1 Amphibolips quercusostensackenii | reverse complement strand
CAGTAAACCTATTTTTTCCAATATTAAATGATATTAAACGTAAAAAGAACTCAAAATTTTTACCAGGAAAAACTGACCGCAAGTGATTAGCAGCAGCTGCGTAATTTAATAATTAATCCAGGTTCCAATTGAATGGTTAGTTAAAGTAAAATGACGCCCTTATATGTCATTTGGAGTATTTCCGTTGTTTTATTAATTTTAATATAAGTTTGCAGTACATATTTGTCTTTAATATATAAATGAGAGTAAGACTATATGTGAATGAATTTTATATGTAAACGACTATGTATGTATCTGGGTTATATAAAATACTCAATGAATCGAATGTGTTTATATTAACTTTATTTACATTTTTTTACTATTTATATTGTTGCGACAAATATAAAGTGCATATATTATATTAAAATTAATGAATCGCAAAAGTTTTTTTAACCCCTCAAAATTTTTAGTTAAAGTAACTGAAAATTTCTAAATCGTGACACAATTTTCTGAAACATGTAAGGCTTTTGTGACGTGTCTCTGAAAATTCCTACAGAAGTTTTCAACAGGTTATTAAACTGAGCTAGAAAATCGCATCAAAACGTTACACAATGAGTGTTTTTCATTTGTTACCAAATGTGGTTGTCAAATGTTTGCAACGCTTTGATACCCTGGATTTGTGTGTGAAAATAACTCTTTGAAATTAACTATTGACTACAGTTTTCACTTGTGGTATTCGAGTAGTTACTCGAAAATAATTGGTCTCAAATTGTGCAAAAGTTGCTCGCAACTTTTCGGATTCCCATCTCAAATAGCCACGTACTTGTTGCAATAAACGTTCTTTAATCCACGGTGGACTATTAGCGACAATTTAAAACTTTAAGGTGTCCGTGAACTCGGTTCCTAAAATACGGCTCCTATAAGTGGCTCTAACTTTTTTCATATATGTATGTACCAGAAAGTTATGACCTGAAAGTCAGGAATTATTCCTCTGCTTTTCAGGTCGGTAAATTGTTCCGCTTGAAATCCTACGAATATCCTTCGGATGCAGGTTCCTACACCATCGTTACATGCATACGTTCTCTTATACGCAATATAACGTGACAGAATATCTTTCCCGAAAATTGAACTGCTGAAAAATTGACAAATGATCTATTTAAGGCGACTAAAAAACAACGGTTAAAAATATAGTCCAGTGGGACTGGACAGCTCCGCATTATATCGGATTACCCTGGATTACGTCTATATACGTAATTATCCGGGATTACATAAAATTACACTGGAATAATCCACCTATACTTATACAAATTTTTAACCAAATATGACTACTATTAAACTAAATTGTTGAATTTTCAACAAAACAGATAGACTTTTAACCAAATAGTTTAATTTTTAACTAAGAAGATTAAGTTTTAACAAAAAAACTAATTTTCAACGAAATAGTTAAATTTTGCACCAAAGAAAGATATTTTAAACTTTAATTATAAATCTACAACTATAGTAGTCAAATTTAAGTTTGGAAGAAAATTTTAAAATTTTAAATTAATTTTTTTTTTAATTTTTGATTTATAATTTTGTTGTAATAATTAAATTTTCAACGGAAGGGATCAATTTTCGAATAAAATAAAGAATCTTTAACTCAAAAATGTGCTTTTGATAAAAACCTTAAATTTTTCACAAAACAGATTTATTTTCAAATAAATAATTTGACTGTGAATCGAAAACATGAATTTTTAAACGAGAAGATTAATTTGCTGAAAAAACAACGATTTTTTCACAAAACTAATGAATTTTTGAACAAGTAGTCAAATTTTCAACTGAAAAAAAAATAAATTTTTAGCCCTTTAGTCAAATTTTCAAATAACAAAAATTAATTTTTAACCAAAAATGGAATCGTCACGTTTTTTATATAAAAAATCAATTTCTTATCAAAAATGAGTTGAATTTTTGACAAAATAGCTAAATTTTTTACCAAAAAAATTAATTTTTAACTGAAATGATGCATATCCAGCGAAAAAATGAATTTTCAACAAAGCAGTTCAACTATCAACTAAGTAGTTGAATTTTCAACTAAGAAGATTAACTTTTTACCAAAAAAGACGAATCATCAACAAAATTAATGAATTTTTAACTAAAAAATATAAAGTTTCAGCACGAGAAGTTGAATCTTCAACTAAAATATAGAAATTTTGAGGTAAAAATGGATTAATTTAATGTTCAGGTAAACAAATTGAGTTTCATCGAAAAAGTGATTTTTCCACAAAATAGTTAAACTTTCAACAAAACCATTATAGTCTTAAATCAATAATCTTTAACAAAAAAAATTATTTTTAGCAAAGTGGTTTGACTTTTAACCAAGTAGCTGAATTCTACACCAGAAAAGATAGATATTCAATTAAAAATAAAATAATTAAATTTTTAGTTTGAAAACTTAATTCCCTTCCAAAGTATTTAAATTTTTAACCAAAGAAACAAACTTTGTACAAAATAGTTTAATTTTCTACCCACAAATATGATTTTTCCACAAAGTACAAGAATTTTCAAACAAGTAGTTGAATTTTCAACTGAAAAAGATCAATTTTCAACCAAAAAGTTCAATTTTCATATAAAAAATAAATACATTTTTAACAACAAATATAATAACTACATTTTAATTTCAAAAATTAATTTATTACCAAAACAAAAACTGATTTTCGACAAAATAGTAAACTTTTTAACCGAAGAGAACTTTCAATACAAATTACGCATCTCTCATCAAAAAATTAACTTTGAAAAAAGCAGTTCAACTTTCAAGTAAGTACTTGAATTTGTAACCAAGAAGACTATTCTTGTACCAAAAAAGACAAAATTTCAATAATATAAATGAATCTTCAGCTAAAAAAGAGAAATTTGTAGTAAGAAAAAAATATTCTACCAAAGAAAAAAAAAAGAATTTCCAACAAAACGTTTACATGTTCAACCATATAAATAAATTTTCCAGCGAAATAGTTAAATTTTCAATCCAATACAACTAATTTTATTATCAAAGGAACATTATCATTGAATTCTCTCCCCATGCCTACTCTCCTTACAAAACCATTTAGCATCTTTAACAATTTACAAGTAATTTTTTTTAAGTTTCATAATTACAGAAAAATCTTAAAACAGACCCGAATTTAGTTTCCTTCCTTTAATAAAAAAAAATGCTTTAAAGCTTGAATAATTTTAATCAATTAATAGGTTTCTCTTCTCATAAAAACGTTCAAACTGCAAAATAATTCAGTTATTGATCTTAAACTTAAAATTATCCTATCAAACATTTAAAGCTTTACGAAACTTTAATGCAGCTCAGCTAATTATATTCTCTCTCATTTTCACCCTTCTTTTAGGAAAATTTTTCTGTTTTCAAGAATTCACAAATAATTCATTCAAGTTTTTATTATTATCAGAACAAAATCTAAATCCTAATCTATCTTTAATCTGAAAACAATGTATTCAAGGCTTTATTATTGCAGAAGAATAGGTCTTTGGTCTGAGAATTAATTCAATTGTTTATATCAAATTGATTGATTTAATTATGTAATATAATTATTAAATGAAATATTTTAGTCTAAATCCATCCAAGTTTCAAAATTATTCTATTGATACTTGAGCTCCATGAAACTTGAATCCAATTCAGCCAATAATATTCTCTAAATATTTAAGAAAATTTCACAGCGTTTAATAATTACCAAATAATTTATTTAAGTATTTTTCATTGGAATAAACACAAAATCCGAAAAGTCATCCAACTGTGATTCCCTCGCTCTAATCAAGAAATGGTTCATAGTTGTAACAGTAGGGTGTTTTTCCAAATTTATGCCTACTGAAATTTTATTTTTTATTTTTTGTGATCGATCTATCTTAATTGTATGGTTTCAGAAAAAAATCAATTGCCAATTTTTTTCTAATCATTAACATCAACCGCTGGTCCCAGAAATTTGAAATTTAAATCGATTGTTAAATGGGAAGCGCTCAGTTTTCAAAAAAAAATATATAAAAGTACTTCTTATTGTGTATTGTATTGAGCCCAGAAATCCTCCAAAAAATGCAAAATAGCAGTTTCATCTTAAATTCATGCTAAAAACAGTATTTGGCAAAATTTTTTTAGCATGGTTTATATTAATTTGATAAGAGAGAAGCTTCCAAGTATTATTTAATTAATTTTAATTGTTTCAACTATATCTTTTCACAGTAAATCAGAAAATTTACTATTTTTCAAAATAAATGATATAATTGATAAACTTTGAAAATAAAATCTTTTGTTGAACATATTTTGCAATTTTTTAAAACAATTTTTATTTGTAATTTTTTTTTATTAAATCGTGAATAGTTAGTATTTTTGCGATTAATTGTATTAATTAATGATTGTTAAGAGTAATATTATTTTATTCGGATGTTTAGAAGTCATTCAAAGAATTTTAATTTGTTTAAATAATTGTTTTCTTCTGTAAATCAAAATTAGTGACGTAATTAATGAATGTTATGAGTGATATTTTTTGTGAAAGAAAGTTTGCAATTATATAAAAAATTAAAATCATTTGGTTTTTTCATAGAAAAGATGGAGAAAATTCTAGATTCTTGAAATCTCATGCACTACGTGTCTCATAATTCAATATTTTCTTATCTCAACAAAATAAAGCTAAAAAATAGCTATTCATAATATAACTGAAAACAATTTCTTGAGAAAATAAACAAGCAATACTACTCTTAAAAATCCTAAACTGTATGATCAGTCTCAAAAAATAATAACTTTTAACAATATACTTAAATTAAAAAATTAGTTTAAAAATACTTAAAAACTTTTCACTCAACGAATAAAAATAGTCAATGTTAATTTTTTCTAATACCAACTTCAAAATTAATTCAACAAAAAACTGCTACTATGCATGTTTTGGGTGCATTTTCTGGGCACAATAAAAGGGGTCTTGTTAGGTCAGAGTTAAAAGTTATTTGGTGATAATTAGTCCGTAAACATTCCTTAAGAAGTGACTAAACTTTAATTAACAAGAAAAGGAATAAGAAAATTAAGAACCTATTTTTTCCACTTTTTTCGAAAACTATGCTTTTCTCATTAAAAACTTAATGTTTGTTTCAAAGCCCTAAAGTTGGAAAAAGCCCAGCAAATATTTTAAAGGAAAACCAGAAATCGAAAAAGAATTTTTTGGACCACTCTATTCTAACAGGTTGAACTAATTAAAAGATTTCTGGTCTCAGAAAATAGGTCAGCCCTGCGAATAAGAATTCGTATGAAACCGTGTTTCATTAGAAAAAAAAAAAAATTTTATGGAAAGAGTTTAAAATTCACGAAAAATAATTATTTTAACAATATTTTTCATAGATAAATTTTCTTCAACTATGGCTTCTTACGAATGTTTTTCAAATTTGATGAATTATAATAAATCATCGCTTACTTTCTCAGGAAAAACAGTTCCTACGATGCTACTGCCTTTAATTTTTAAAATAAGTGAATAATCTTTAAGTACAGTTATTTGTTTGAAAACTATTCACAGTAAAAAAAAATTTACGTTTGTAGTCATAAAAAAATAACTTTCAACATTGAAAAGTCTAGAGTTATAGATAATTTATTTTTTTCAAAAAGAGTTCCCCCTTATTAAAACTCAATTATTTTTTAAGAATTGGTAAAAGGCGATAGTAGAAAAAAATGCAATTGCTAAAAACAGTGATAAAAAAGACGTTTTTTTTGTTATTTTTAAAAAATTTTCGTTAAAAATAATGTTCTTCATTTGAAATTACATAATTAGTAATATTATTTTGATTCTTGAAATTATATATGGAAAAAAAAAGAAAAAATATATAGCTAAACTAGTGATATTTATCCGTGATTTAGCTACAAATATTTACATACATACATACATACACGCATGCATGTTATTTGTATAATGTATATAGTTGATTTAAGAATGTTTGAACTCAGAACATAGAGCTAATAAAATAGGATTTATTTTGATAGAGTTTTAAAATTCATAATTAATTAAAAAATTTACTTCGAAATTGAACAGATTATGAGGCCCTATTTAAAATAAAAAAATGTGGAATTAAAAGCAGAAATATTTTTGGAACTTTTGTAGGTTTTTAAAATTCGGATTAAAACTTGTGTCGTTTCTCTGAAGTTCTTACTAAACGAAATTTTTTACCTGAAGTTTCAATTTTGTATGGCATCTAAAACTCATGACGTTACACACCTAATTCAAAATTATAAAAATCATTATATGAGGGTTACAATTGGTGGTTTGGAAAACAAGAATTACTTCATTCAAATATATTTCAGTTTAATTAATTACATTTTTCAGTATTTTTGTGTTTGAGCTACACATATTTTTCTATAAAACTTAATTTACAATGTTGGGACTATGTATATGGTGCTAATGCAATGAAAATTAATTTAACAGAGTCAGTATTATTATTATTGTTGAGATCTATATTTCTTTTGTGTTTCTTTGAGCTGATATTGAAATCAACTAACTAGATCTTAATGCTATAAATTTTAATAAATAGGAAGTCAAATGTTTTTTGTAATCGTAAATGTAGATAAGAATGTTGTAACTGTTACTAAATTTTATCTATATCGAATAATACGAAACTATATCCGAATTCATTCATGTTTATTGATTAAATGTACATTAATTTAAAATGTATTAAGTATTATCAAAACTTAAAATTATTGAATAAATAAATTGTGAAGTACCTACTACTAATACTTGATAAAGATGAGAAATATACGATTAAAAACACTGCTGCAAGTATAATGGAATATTTGCATGACATTTTGCTCTAAATTTTTATGAACTTTAGGAAAGCTAATTTATAAAAAAACTGCACGTCTTCCAGATTTTACGTACCACAACTGTCTAACTCTTCAGCGCTCTATGGAAATGTCACTACTTTTGAATCTGTATTCGTATTTATTGATTAGCATATCACCCTAACAATGACCCCAAATGTACATAGGTCCAAAAATAATTTTTGATGATTCTTGCGTAATAGAGATAATTGCACTTTGCTTCCCGTTAGAAAATTTATTTGCTTTTTTATAGATTAATGATTTTTTAAATAATAGACAAACTAAAGTTTTTGTTTTGATCAATTTAGGAATAGGAATTTACAAAAAATTAAAAATAAAAAATAATGCAAAAATTCTTTTTAATACAATAACAAATCAGAAAAATCAAATTTGATATTTGAAATGGTATTTTTTTGTGCTGGAAAAGAGAAGAGGGAAAATCTGTCCCACCTTATCCCTTTCCCAGCTTTGTGATATTTTTAGAAATATTGTCATAATTATTTTATTTGAAAATTAATTATCAAAAAGTCTTTGCTATTCATGCATCAACTTTGAATTATGTTATTGAAAAAAGTTTTTTTACGTTTAAAACAGATGTTTTAAATGTTAGAAATGAGCATAACTTTCTTACTCTTTATAAAAGCGTATTAATATTATAGGTCCATCGGTTTGCTTCGAATCAAGGAATCTTTTCCGTTCTTGCATAAATTTTAAATGATGTTAAATCCATTTCTCCTGCAACCATTTTTAAGTCATCGTGTTCACAAAAAAGTGTGACATCCACACATATATCCACACATCTAAGCATACATCAACACACACACACATCCACACACATATCCACACACGTATCCACACACACACACACACACACACATCCTCACACAAAAACACATACACATATCCGGACAATTGCTAAGAACATTGTATTAGACATGTTTATATCAATGAATGGTTAATTAAATGATTTTAAAAATGTTTAAAACTGTTACTATTACTACGAAGCTTCCTCTATGAAAAAACAAAATTCAAACCTTTTAAACATACTTGAATTATAATTAAAGAGATTTTAACAAGCAACATATTACGAAATAGATTTATTGAATGTTATATCTGAATTGAATTACAAGTTATACGTTAATTTACGTGTCAAATAATAAATTTAAAAAATGTTTAAACTCAAGCAAATTATGACGAGATCCTCTTAACAGAGGATCAGAAACACCGTTGCTGGTCATTAATACAATTTTATTAATTTCTTTTTAAAATTTCCAACTTAATGTTTCCACTTTGAAAATTTTTAATGATTTCAAAACATTATTTTTAAACCTTTTATATTTGGTCCACAATATAATTTTTTGTTACTTTAATATCGTCCCTAATCATAAAAAATAGAGACTTTCAAAAAGAATTTTGCATTTTGCCACTCATAATAAATGCAGTTACAGCGCTTCGAAAAATTTAAACTAATTTTCTTGTGTTTGGATAATTATAATTATTTTTTAAGTTAATAATAATTTTTTTAATTTTAAAGAATAATTAGATGTATTTTTTTACGATTCCAACGATATAAAAAATTCATTTTTCGATTTTCTGCAGTTAACGGTGTTTTCCCAAATCACAGCTGATAATGCTTCATAAAACTCGAATCCAGTCTAGCAAAAACAACTCTCCCTCATTTTCGCCCTTCTTTCCGGGTTCAAATTCATGATTGATTATATTTCCATGAGCTTCTATTTCCAGCACATGAACATGTATAGAATCGATGAAAACGGGAATCATCGAAGTATATTTAAAGCTGGACAGTTCCCCGGTGCTGAATGAAGAGGGACTATTTTCCGCAGCCTATACCTAATTGTCTTCGAAATCCATGAATATTTGAATGTGCGGCAGGGGGTTCATTTCTATAGTGTCCATATATCCGCACCGCATGCAGATACGTCGGTGGAGTCGCGGTTGATGGCACACGTGCTTTCCACGCCTGCTGGGAGCGAATATGTTTATGCATGCAGTTATTTATTAGTTTTGGCAATTAGCATTAATTAGTGCAATCTGGTATGGCGAATATAGCTGTTTCTCCGACGCTATGTGTTAGCGGTGAACCGGTAGCAGGATTCTCTGCGGATGGAGAAATTGTCTGTGGTGGGGGTAGGGTGTTGGGATCAGAACGAGGAAATCCGAGGGTCGAGAAATGGAGTCTGGGTCGCTTACACACCCACAACCAGAATCCAAACCCGGACTCCACACCCTCTAAATCTTTCGCGTCTTAATGCTCATTCCCTCTACCTCTTCCTCACCCTCCTCCATCCTACCTTCTCCTTTCTCCAATGAGGACAATTCTTCCTTATAGCCATTATCTATATATAGGAAATATACCGAAATCGGATAAATGTCGTTGGAGACTCGGCAGCTCGGCACCCGAGTGTAAATTCGAGAAAGGCTAGACAGTTAGGGTAAGGTCACACGTGTGTAATCAGTGGAAATGAGTCGAGTGGGAAAAAGGTTTCAAATTGATGGGGGTCATTTTCTTATGGATATCTTCGATTTGTTACTTTAATGAATATTAGTTGTTGCGCAACTAGGCATTTGTGGTCATTTTGAGGTATGGTGCTGTTTTACGTCTCTAAAGCTGAACGTGACTGCAACCTAGTCTGTACATTTTTTCATTCAATAAAACCTAAGTTCTTGACAAATCAGCTCAGGTCAAAAACGGTTGCTAGAAAATCCCAATTTTTAAATTCCTTGACATTCCATTGAATTTGCCTCTTTCTGAATTTATCTTAATGACCTATAGCGACATACAAAATTTCATATAAAGTCATCTACAAATCAACTAAGATGATTTTTGGAGAAAAAAGATTTGGTAAAATCTTACGGATTTAAAACGGTGTAAGCAGGTCGAGGGATTGGAATATCTTACGTTAGAAAAATGTTTACTAAAAAATATCAAACTCACATATATATTATAAATTACAGAGTGACTTGAAGATATTGCACTATTAACAAAATAGATCAATTTTAAGCAAAATAGACGATTTTTTAAACAAAAATATGAATTTTTAGCCAACAAGATTAACTCTCTACCAAGAAAAACGAAATTAGAATGAAACATATAACTTTTTAACTGCAAAAGATAAAATTGACGTAGAAAATGATTTTGAATGGAAAAAATATATATTTTTAACAAACTAATTGAATTTTACAACCAAAAAGATGACATTTTGACCAAGAAGTTTAACTTTCTACCAAGAAAAACAAGTTTTCAAACAAGTGGGATGAGTTTTTAACTAAAAGAACATTAATTTTAAACCCAAAATAGAATTATAAAGTTTTTATTTGAAACAATTCAATATTAGCCTGAAAGCATAAATCTTTTACAACGTGTCCACGAAACAATATGTATTTTAATTTGCAATTAAAAAAAGAGGTTTCACAAAACCAGCTGAGTTTTCAAGAAAACCGTATAGTTTTTAAGATAAGCATATATACATATTTAAAAAGAAGTAAATTTCGAACAAAACTGTTGAGTTTCAAAGCCAAGCAAATTAATTTTCTACAAGAAAGTAGAATTCGATTCATCTTGAAAATATTAAATTTCAACAAAGAATTAAGTAGTTCTGTTTCTAGTTTGAAACAAAATTTCAATTTAAAAAACGAATTTTCAAAAAACTAGTTAAATCAAACTCAAAAAATCAATTTTAAGCCAAAAGGATGATTTTTTAAATGGAAGAAAATATTTTGTACCAAGAAAGATAAATTTTGAGTAAAATACTTAAATTGTCAAGACAATTGTTTTATTTCTTAACAAAAGAATGCACTAAAAATAAACAGAATAAATCTAAAACAAAAATAAGTTTTAAGCTAAGTTATCAAATATTCGTAAAAAATGGATTCGTAAAAACGATAGTTAATGAAAAAAAAATTTATTCAAATTTTCAAATTTTAATGCCAAAAAGACGAATTTTCTACAAAACAGTAGTTAGTTCAAACCTTGTATATGAATTTTAACAAAAAGGTTACTTTTTAACTAAATAGTTGAATATTTTACCAAATTAGTCAAATTTGTAACAGAAGGGTTGAATTTTAAGCAAAAAAAATTACTTTTCAACAAAAGTGTTCAATTTTAAACAAGATAATAGCATTTTTAATCACGGTGTGAATTTTCATCCAAAACAATATAAAATTACACTTTCCTTCTACATTTAATTTTAGTAAGGTTTCACGTTTATTTTCAGAAAAACGCCTTACGTTATTTGTGGACGTCTTCTAAACTAGAACTTCAGTTTATCGAAAATTCCCTGACTTCAGAATTCCCTACCCTGTAGCAACTCTGTAAAGGGATTTCATTAATAATTACGATAGATCTTTCCTGAAAACGTTAACATTGTTCACACTATTTAATTTAATAATAACATTTTTTTTAAAATATAAATTAGGAATCCATATTAATCCTATTGGGAAGATTTTAATTTTTATTAATTTTGAAATAAATTATAAATGAAAAAGAAAATAGGCAAAGTCAATAATGAATTATAGAATTTTCATACCACAGGGTACTCACAAAGTTTTTGCTTTAAGTTTAGATGTAAGAAAACAAAATAACAGTGTTTCGAGTACTTTTCATGCTTTTCAGCGTTAAAGTCTCTTGTTTTTACCTTCTAATGGTTTTATATTGTTCTTGTACTTCTCCCCTATCCCTTTGCGCACCACCCACACACTTACTTGGTTGTGGGAGGACACCTACAGTTTAAGGTGGGTTCCGAACCACCAAGAAAAACGGCTGCGAGGCGGGAATCGAACTCACTAGTCGACGGAGTGGGACCAAAGCCTCTGCCTTAGCCCCAGGACCATCGTAGGCAGCATGTTAAAAAAAAATTAATGTATATAAAATTGTATTCTTTTTTAAATAGAGATACAAAATATTGACAGTGCAATGTAGATAGTTAGGAATGCTGTATTCATGCTCATTGCAAGCTTAAAACTCATACTGCTTTTTGATATGATATCAGTCACTTTGGATCTGTTTGATAAGACATGCCATTTCCGCTTTCTCGTTTGCCGTTCTTTCTTTCCTCTTTTTCGTACTACCATTCTAACTTCAAGACTTCATGGACTCTTCTACCTTTTCTCTCTCTTACCTTATTTCTGCTTTTATGGCAAGTGCGAAGCGCTCATTTTCCTCAACTTTATCGTGCTACTTACATTTTTATATTATACGACTCTCCACCCGCAAGAGAGAAAAAAACTAGAAGAAAATTTTCAGAGATGGTGATGATTATGTCAGGTGCACGGAAAAAGAATTAATATTGAATCAAGAAAACATCGTCACGAATATGGACGATACTATATTTTCTTAACCTAAAAAAATATTTTTTGTTTCGAAAAAATGTGCTAGATTGGAGAAATTTGATTTTCTTTATTCAAGTACATTTTCTTGGATTATGAAAATATTGTATCGTCCGTATTCGTATCGATATGTTCTTGAATCAATCCTATATTTTTTTGCGTATGTTTTTTTTAAGTAAATTTTACCTATTACATATCAGAATTGGCAATTGTGCACTGCAATTTCTCTTCGCATACATAAGATTCTAGTTGACATCTAGAGATGCAAAAAATTGTTTTAAAGCCGAACGCGACGGGTGGTTTCGATCTAGTAAAAAGACAGTCACTAATTTAATTTTCAATTTTGAAGTAAAAAGTGCAAAACTACTTTTAAAATTAGGGGCCAAAAAAGATTAATTATCAGCAAAAAATGAAATGAATGTTACTTTTACCAAAAGAAGATTTTCATTTTTAATTAAAAATAGTTGAACTAAACAGAAAAGATAAATTTTCACCAAAATAGTTGAATACTCAACCAAAACACATTCATTTGAAACCAAGCAGTTGGATTTTTATCCAAAAAAGATTAAATTGATACTAAAAGAGATGCATTTTTAATAAAAAGACGGATTTTCAACAAGGGTTGAATTTTCAATTAAGAAAGATTTTTTAGTTAACAAAGAAGAAAAACGTAATCCAAAATATTAAATTTTTAGCAAAAAAAGGATCTTTCTGCAAAACAGTTGAATTTTCAACCAAATAATTGAATTATAAGCAAAAAAAAATGGATTTTCAACCAAAAATATTAATTTGCTATACTAAAAAAGATGAATTTTTAACAAAATATATCAATTTTTAGCCAAATAGGTGAATTTTTAACCAAAATGATCAATTTTCTACCATAAAAGACAAATTTTCAACAACAAAAAATCCATTTTTAACCAAGTAGTTGAATTTTTAACAAATTTGATAAATTTTCTATTAAATAATTGGATTTTATAACTAAAAAAGATCAACTTTCAACCCAAAATGGAATAGTTAAATTTTCATTTAAAAAATGAATTTTTTACTAAATAGTTTAATTTTCCATAAAATTGTTAAATTTTCAAACCACGAAGAAGATTTTTTTGCAAAACATTTCAACAAAAAAGAAAATTTTCAACCAAGTAGTTGAATTTTCAAACAAATAGTTATATTTTCAGTTTAAAAACTTGATTGTAATTCAAGAAACAAATTTTCAACAAAATGATTCAATTTCTAACAACAAAAAACGAATTTGCAACTAAATTTATAAATCTATAATAAACAAAATGAAGTTTGGAGAAAGTAGTTCAAATTTCAACCAATGAGATAAATTTTCAGCCTAAAAAGATTAATTAAAAAAAATGTAATAGTTGATATATCAATCAAAAAATATTTTAATTTTCAAACAGAAACAGTTGAATTAAACGAAAAAATATGAATTTTTAACAAAATACATGGATTTTTAACCAAATAGGTGAAATTTCAATTAGGTGGATTAACTTAAAAAAAAAAGTTGAATTTGTAACCAAATAATAGAATTTTCAACTAAAAAAAGATATTTTCAGCCGAAAATGGATTAGTTAAATTTTCATTTAAAAAGTGAAGTTTTTACCTAATAGTTCAATTTTCCATAAAATTGTTCAATTTTTAAACCACAAAGAAGATTTTTTTGCGAAACATTTTAACAAAAAAGTAACTTTTCAACCAAGTAGTTAAATTTTCAAAGAAATAGTTATATTTTAAGTTTAAAAAGTTGATTGTAAACCAAGAAACAAGTTTTCAACAAAATAATTCAATTTCTAACAGAAAAAAATGAATTTGCAACTAAATTTATGAATCTATAATTAAAAAAATGAAGTTTGGAAAAAGTAGTTCAAATTTCAACCAATGAAATGAATTTTCAGCCTAAAAAGATTAATTTGAAAAAATGTAATAGTTGATATATCAATCAAAAAATATTTAAATTTTCAAACAAAAACAGTTAAATTAAACGAAACAATATGAATTCTTAACAAAATACATGAATTTTTAACAAAAGAGGTAAATTTTTAATTAGGTGGACTAATTTTTTACGAAAACAGTTGAATTTTTAACCAAATAATAGAATTTTCAACTAAAAAAAGATATTTTCAGCCGAAAATGGACTATTTAAATTTTCAGTTGAAAAAATTAATTTTTAACCATGAAAAAAACAAAATATTAACAAAATAGTTAAATTTTTAACCAAAGAAATGATGTTTTAACTAAAATGGTGAATCTTCAGCTAAAAAAATAAAATTTTAACAAAGTAGTTTAGATTTCGATAAAAAAGTTCAGCTTTTACCAAATTGAGAATTTTGAATTAAAAATGTACATTTGCAATAAACAAGTTAATTTTCAAAAACTCTAATCAAATTGTTAAATTTCAATTGAAAAAGACGAATTTTCAACAAAACAGTTGAATTTTCAGCTAAAAGGGATGACTGTGAAGCCTGTAAGTGTGATAAGGAGAA
>JAUELO010000179.1:44938815-44949194 GCA_032357855.1 Amphibolips quercusostensackenii | reverse complement strand
GACAAACCATTAGGTAAAAATTCAACTATTTATTTGAAAATTGAACTATTGTATTAGAATTTTGTTTGTGCACAGTTAATTTTTTTATTTAAAATTTCACTATTTTATTTTTGCATAAAAATTCACTATTTTTAGTTGAAAATCCAAATATTTAGCTAGGAATTTTTTTTTAGTTGTAAATTCATGTATTTTTTCAAAATTTGTCTTTATTGGTAGACAATTGATATTCGATGATTAAAAAAACACCCTCTTAGTTAAAAAGTTAAATATCTCTGAAATTCATCTGTTTAGTTGAAAAAAGAATTTCAAAAATATTATTATGAATATATTATTATTGAAATATATTAAAATATTTTGTAAGAAGCTCATTATTTTGCTTAAGAACTAATTTTCTCGCCTTAAAATGAAACTATTCTATTTTATATTAAGAAGTAATATTTTCAATTGAAATCTGATCTCTATTAGATAAAAGTTTAGGCATTTTAGTCCAAATTTGTCTTTCTTGGTGAAAAATACGTCTTTTTGGTTGAAACTGATCCCTTTTGGTTCATAATGCAACTGCTTGGTTGAAAATTAATTTGCTTTGTTTGATGATTCAACTTTTTTGTTGAAAATTCTATAATTTGGTCTTAAATTATTATCCAGTTAGAAATTTAACTATTTTGCAGAAAATTCAGATTTTTTGTTAAAAATTCAACTCTTTTGTAAGAAAAATAAGCTATAAGATTAGAAACTATACTATTCATATGAAAATTTAACTGCTGTGCTAGAAGTTTGCTTTCCGTTATAAAAAATTAAATTTTTAATTTAAAATTTAACATAATACAATTACCTACATAAATGTTTGTTTTACATTTTTGTTTAAAAATGTATCTTTTTCAGTTAAAAATTAAACTAGTTGGTTGAGAATTTTAATTTTTTTAGTTTGAAATTCATGTATTTTGTTGAAAATTCGTCTATTTAGTGAAAAATTATTCTTCTTGGATTAGAAAATCAGCCTTTTGGGAACAAAATCTTTTAAATTTATCTGTTTGTTTTAAAATTGAACAATTGTGCTTAAAATTTTTTTCTTGTTTAAAACTGATTTTATTATTTGAAAATGTATATGTTTTATTTCTGGATAAAAAGTGATATTTTAAGTTGAAAATTGATCTTCTTCAGGTAAAAATTTATATTTTTTGAAGCAAAATGCAACTGATTGGTTGAAAGTAAATGTATTTGATTTAAGAATATAAATTTTTTGTTGAAAATTCAAAATACTTGTCTAAAATTAATTTTCAAGTTGAAGATTCAACTGTTTCGTAAGTAATTTATTTTTCTGGATACATTTTTCGGTGTCTATAATATTGTTGTTTAATGTCTCAAAATAGATTTCAATTGCATTTTTTGATTAGAGAACTGCTTACATTTTTTTAGTTGTATCCACCATGTACTGCAAGTACCAAAATATTTGGTTGAAACAACCAAAAAATTTGTTTGGTACAACTAAATATCATGTTGTCCATATAATAGCCATATACTACGTGGTTAAACCAATAAAAATTTTGTTAATTCAAACAAATCGTTTTCTGAATGCAGCAGCGAAATGAGGAAGGGTAGGGGAATTCTGTCTGAAATTGACACTTAAGCATTAATCCACCTAATATTTTCAGAAATTAAAAAATTTCGAAAAAAGAAGTCTGATAAACGGTACTTTGAATTATACATATATATATATATATATATATATATATATATATACTTGTCTGCAATGTCCAAAGATTAAAAATGGGGTACGATGCATTTGAGTTAATTAAAAAATGCGATAAGGAAAGGTCTGCATTTTGACCGTTTTATCAGTATGCTAGAATAAGATGGACAGTCCAAAAGGATTAGCTTAACAGTGCCTATTTTTATATTAATTTTAGCACTAATATTGTTAAATCTCACATTTGAATATTTTGTTTATCATTGTAGTATTTTCATTTGATAAATTTCACTAAATATTGTAAAATATAATTTAAAATAGTCTATAGTCATACTAAGGTTAAAAGTACAATAAATGCATTAAGTAATTTAAAAATCGAAATTTTCTTGAAGTACGTTACATAACCTGAAAGCCGTTTTAATGTAAAACTTAAATGATAAATTTTAGTGAGTGTGTGAAGATACGCGACGAGTAAACATAGCTCCAAGCTTAAAGTCACGCGATGTGGAAAAAGTTCCTAAATGCTCCACGTTGGCGCTAGCGTATTCCTTGCATCATCATGATCATGTCCACCTCGTGCAACGGGCCCACCGCCATTTTCGTCATGCTTGTTTGGTTTTGTTTAGCCAGTTTTAAGATTTTGCAGATTTGGCGGTTTAATTTGTGCTTCTCGACACGCTGATTTTTGTTTTGTCACAAAATTTTCATAAGTTTATTTATACCGAAATTTAGCTACAAATGCCTCTTTTCCAGCTCTCCATTTGTGCTTCTCGACACACTGAGTTCTTTTTTTGTCACGAAGTTTTTATAAGTCTATTCGTACCGAAATTTCTACACAAATAGCCCTCTTTCCAGCTCTCCCCCTTCGTAACGAAAAAGTCTGGCTATTTGTACCGACATTCCGGTATACGTAGCCACGGACATAAAATAAACAGCAAACTGTAATAATCTACTTTGCAGCTTATCCCTCTGTTCGTTGTTCTGGCTGCGGGATGCACGGCTCTTAAATAACTGGGAGCAGAAAATCACTTTTTGAATTTCACAAATTTCCTCCGCAAAAAAATACTCTTACTGTACATCACTTTATTTCCATTCGTTATTTTTTCAGCCCAGTCCCAATGCATATTGAATTTGGACTAAGTCGATAATTAATAAACTTGATATCAACATTAGTTAATTAGTTAATTATTAATGTAATCAAATGTATATAATGAAAACATACAACAGCCACCTTACGCCAATTTAGCAACTTTGCTAAACTAACGCAAAGTGGAGCTATCCCGTATCCAATACACATCACGTAACTTTAGCTTTGAAGATATGTTTACGCGTCGCGTATCTTTAGCACCAGCCTGAATTTTAACAGTACTGGCGGTATGAATTGAAAGGTTATGTTTTAGAACTACACTAAATTAAAAAGATTATCTAAAATGTTCAGAGCTTAAATGTATTATTGCCTTTCGAATTGTTTGGAAATAGCTTATCCATTATGAATTATTCACTTTTAGTAATTATTTCTTCTCAAAAGACAAACGGCGCAAAATCCCTTCTGGCTAACTGATTTATGCACACAAGGTTATGAGCATTCCATCCAAGTAACTTTCTTATTATTTTATTTATTTCATCATTTCATCATGACGGAGATAAAATATAATCACATTTTTTATGTCAGTTCACATATTTATTGTTTTAAATCGCTTGTCATTGGTGTGTATTTCATTCACCCATATTTTCGTACTGACGTTATATAATAAACTGGCGTTTATTTCTTTTATCCAGTTAATTGTTTAAGATTGTCTGTTTTAGCGAAGTGACCGTTTTAGACACAATTTCTCCGTTAAAGACTTTATACAGCTTGGTATAATTGATTCACAAAATCATTTCTGTGTGAAATGAGATCGTGAAATGAGCTGGAATTGCTTATGCACGACGCTGTAATGGTCAGCCAAAGTAATCTGTGGATCAGATAGAATCAGATGAATCACTGGTCAAGAGAAAATATTGCTGCACTGAATATCGCTTTTCTGCTGTCGCATGGGATAGGGTGGAGTAGTTAAAATATGTACGAGTATATCCTCCCACAGCCATGTACGCAAAATGAAATGAAAATATGATCATCCTATGTAGAGGAAAATGTATAATTTCATATGTATTTATGTAATACACTTGCACAAAATGCTCCTTCGTCAAATAATGTGTTTGCTAAATGTGAAAACATTTATGCTTCGTCGAATTCCGAATGGAGAAAATTAATTTCTTAATTGATGAGTCAGTTTTATTCAAACAAAATTCCCAATCACATTAACATACTTTAAAATGAAGAAGGTTCTGAAAAACGTGTTTGTTGAATTTTAAATAAGCATTTACGTTTTGATTAAAAATAATATGTGAGCATTGTTTTATTTGGTAAATTGCATTTTTAATACATTTTAATTAATGCCTAATTTAATTTGCAATAGTGCAACTTTTATTTCAATTATTTAAGTTGTGTGTTCTGAATTCTACGCTGTACTTCCATGATGCGAAGGAACGGAATGAATAATTTTCGTAAATATATTTCAAAGAAATGTAATAATATTTAATTTCAAAATAACATAGGTGAATAAAAGCAACAGGATGGACTTGGAAAATCTCCAGTTTTTTTTCAGATATTTAGAATTTTGTGACTTTATTTTCAATTATGTAGACGTATGTAAGTTAACAATTATTACATCAATAAAATATTAAATTGTTTTTAAAAAAGTTATAAACTAGAAATTTGTTTCAAAATTTTGAAAATTCAATAAGCGCAACTAAACATTATAGTATAGTATTAATTTAAGGGTGAGAGCAGCTGAAAACCTAATAAAATACTAACAAACTACTAAAATATTGAACCAATAGCTCACGTTCAAAAGCAGAACTTTTATCGCTTAAAATGTGTATACCTACTATAGAATTCACAGCATAATTGTTAAAATGAAAATAATAATTATTTTTTCCCTGAGTATCAGGAAGCGTCGAAAATAATAAAGTCTGAAACACGAAATCGTAAACATGCAAAAAAGTAGCGTTTTGGGCTTCTAAAAACGTATAATAAATTCGGAAGTGATAGATATGCAGTTTGGTTATCTAGGCTCAAGAGAGATGTTCATAAAATTTCTAATTTGCAGAATTTATCAATTCCCCGGATTTTTAATTTTTTGCTACATTCTTGGAGGTGAAAAAACATATATTTCTAATGCTTTTAGGATTTTCATTATTCATTTTCAAAGCGATAATGTCCGTCAAGTTCACCTCGTTTTCGGAAAAAATTATTAAGACCTGTGTAAATAAAAAAAAAGTTTTTTTGGGTATTTGAAAACTTTCAGGAATAAAAAAAAGTTATTTCATTAAGAATTTTTTCAAGAAAATGAATTATAAAAACCCGCGAAAAATTAGGAAGATTTCTTCGACCTCCATGAATGTCAACAATAAAATTTATCAATTCCAAAATAATTATGCGTTTTTAAGATCTTAATGCGCTATTATTACACGTAGTGAAGATTTCGAATCAATAAAATATATGTTTTGAATAACTTATTTTTTTAATAATTTGCAAGAAGTAAAAAAAATGTATTTACGCAAAAGTCAATTCTGTTTTGTTAATATTAGTTTTTATAATAAAGTTCTACAGGAAAGCAGCAAATCGATATTTAAAATCGTGATTAAACGAAAAGCATAATTTGGTATAATGAATTCAAAAGACCCACCAGTAGAAAAAAAAGGTATTTAACCAAAATATTTATAGACACCAGAAAATCCTGGGCAGAGGCGTTTTAAAATATTAAATCAAAAACATATCTTTGCTTGTTGATATTAAACAAAAATCAATTACAAAAGTTCCAAGCAGAATACTCATTTTTTAAATTTTAATTTTGTGAGATTTTCTTTATCAGTTAAAAAAATACAAAGTCTAATGGCCTATAGAGAAAGAGTTAGTTTTAGGGTAGACACCCTAAATTTCCAAAGGGCACCCACATGAAAATGTAAAAAGTTTTAAATAATAAAGATGAAATCAACTAGAGCAGCCTATAAATTACTATACGAAGAGAGTGTAACAAATATTATTCGAGAACACAAAATTTTAGTTAAACATGTATTGGGAATCTAAAATAGGTCTAAAGTGGGTCAAAGACAAGTCCAAGGTAGGTGTGAAATAGATGATTGAAAAACAATGTCAAGTATCTCCGGCTAAAGCACAAGAAAAATCGCAATAACTATGAAAATACGTAAAATCAATAAATAAAAATTACAGACGACTATGACCTATGATTTCATCTATGTACCTAAGCAAGAACAGCTGTAAAAATTTACGTGGCTTTAAAAATATTTCATGACATGGTTTATCCAAATTAAATGCGATAAAAATCTTATTCTTTGTACACAAAATCTGGTAAAACGATTATAAAATCAATTTTATTTTTAATCCACTATGAACAAATTTTAAAAGGTTTAAAAATCGTATTTCAGGATCAGAATTAAACTATTTTGCTGAGAATTCTTTTTTTTCAGTTGCAAATTAATTTTTATAAACTAAAAATATAATTAATTCATTTTTAGTTAAAAATTGATATTCTCAATTTAAGGTTGATCTTTCCTAGTTAGAACTTTTACTATTGGGTTAAAAATTCATGTAAACTGTTGAAAATTCGTCTTTCTTGGTAAAAATGTAATTCGTTATGATAAGTGATTTAACTATTTTGTTGGAAATTTGGTTTTATGATTGAATTTAACTGTTTTGTTTAAAAACTAAACGTTTTTTGTTTTTCGAAATATTAACTATCACATGTTTTGTTATGAATTTATTTTGTTGTTGTTGAAGAATCATTATTTAGTTAAATATTTAACTAGATTGTTGTGGATTTAGAAATTGTACTATTATATAAATAATTTGCATATTTTGTTGAAAACTCGTCTTTAAAATATATAAAGTTAATTTTTTTAAATAAATTTTTTTGAATGAAAATGTCACTAATCTATTCTTGGTTCAATATAATTTTTTACTTGCTGAAAATTTCACTACTTTATTGAAAATTTACATATTTTATTAAAAATTTTTCTTTTTTGTTAAAAAATAATTCCGTTTGGACTAAGAATTCGACAATGTTGTAAAAAAATATTTTTTTTTGTTGAATTTGACTGTTTTATTTTCACATTTAACCTTTTTTTTGTTACAAAATCAACTATTACATTTTCATTACCGAATTTTTTCTTGCTAAAGATTCATAATTTGAGATGAAAATTTAACTATGTAATTGTAAATTAACTTTTCCGTTTAAAAGTTATATTTTCTTGTTAAAAATTTAACTGTTTTGCAGAAAGTTCGTTTTTTTGTTTGAAAATTCATCAAGTTGGTTGAGCATGTTTAAAAATTTAACTATTAATCTGAAAATTTAACTATTTGATTCAAAATTCATATATTGTTTCATACATATGCCTTTTTGGTAGAAAATTAATCCGTTTTAAATAAGGTTCGATTAAACTGTTTCTTATTACACATTAAAATATTTTCTGCTAAAATAATAACTTTTACATCTTCGTCTCATAATTTTTTTTGTTAAAAATTATTCATTTTAATTGCGATTTCAACGATTTAGTTGTAAATAAACTTTTTTGTTAAAAGTTTATACTCTTGTTTCCAAAACTTGCTCGATCAAAAATTAAACTATTTTCTTAAAAATTTAACTATTTGATTGAATTCAATGTATTTTGTTTAAAATCCATTTGTTTTGGTATAAAATTAATCTGTATTGATTGAGAATTCAACAACTTTGTTAGAAATTCGTCATTTTGGTTGAATTTAACTGTTTTCGATTTGGCATTGAAATATTTTTTGGTTGAAACATCAACTATTATGTGTTCCAATAAGAATTTTTTCATGACCGAGACTTTACAACTTTAGTTGATAATTTTTAAATTTGGTTGTATACTAACTTTTTCGTTATAAATTAATATTTTTGGGGCAAATATTTAACTTTTTGCTAAAAAATTCGTCTTTTTGGCATGAAAATTGAACAATTTTGTTTAAAATTAACTATTTTGTTTAAAAACCAAAGTGTTTATTTGACAGTTTAACTATTTAGTAAAAAAATACTTGTATTCCGTTAAAAAATATTCTTCGTTGGTGCAAAAGTAATATTCTTAAAAAATAATTTACTTTTGTGGTTAAAAATTAAATTAATTGGTTGAAAATTCACGTATTTGTCGAAAAGTCATCTTTTAGAAAAAAATTCAACTATTTTGTTCAAAATTCGTCCTTTTGGATTAAATAATCATCTTTTATGACAGAAAAGTCCTCTTTGTTGGTATGAAAATAAACGTTTTTGTTAAACATTCAACTGCTTTTTAAAAAATATGTCTTTCTGACTTAAAAAATTAACAATTTTGTTGAAAATGCATCTGCTTATAATTGAAAATTCACCTGCTTTTGTTTTAATTTTAACCTGTTTTGCTTTAAGGTTCGACTATTTCTTAAAAAATTGCACATTTATTATTATAACAACAAGCGGACCACCTTTCGGGCTTATGTTAAGAAATGAACTATTTTGTAAAAAAATTTAACTATTTTGTTGAAAATTTAACTATTTCATTAAAGTCTTCAATATCTACTGGTAGGATTATTCGTGAAAATTTTCAATCAAATAGTCTATGACATTGTGACGTGAACGATGCGGTCACGTGACTCATCCCCGGCGAAACGTAATGGGGAAAAATCGTAGTTGAATGCAAGGCCGTTCTCGTTAATAGAATAGGATAGGCAATAGATAACCGAAACGTATAAGAAGAGTAGAGTACTGATCAGGAGATAAAGCGTTTTCCGGGAAATCGAATAACGATTTGGTCGATTCGGCTGCAGCGACGCACAATGAAATAGAACCGGTCCTACAGTGAATCAGTAGGGGGTGCAATCTCTTTTAACAAAGGTTATGCACACAGATACTTTCTAGAGCGGGTAATCGTTCGAACGAGTCGTCTCGTTCGTTCAGGACCAAGAGGAGGTACGAACCAGGAGTTTTATTGCCCGTGTCTTTGTCAACCACGAGGGAGTTGACCATTTCTTTCTCTTAGCAGTTGAATTTCCGAATAAATAGTTTAATCTTTAACCAAATAGTTGAAGTTTTTACGAAAATAGTTAAATTTTCAACTTACATAATGAATCTTCACAAAAAAATGAATTTTTTACCAAAGACTTTAACTTTGAACAAAGTAGTTCATTTTTCAACCCCAACATAAAAAAGAAACTGAAAGGATACTTTTTCAACAAAAAATGGAACAATTAAATGCTTAGGTTAAAAATTGCTTTTCAACCAAAAAAATTAATCTTCAGCCATAGACTTTAAAACTTTCAATACGGGAAAGCTTGATTTTTAAGAAGGAAGATCAATTTCCAACCAAATTGTTCAATTTTAAAGCCGACAGGATAAGTTATCTGCAAAACAGTTGAATTTTGAAATTGAATATATAATTGAATATCAAAAAAGTTAATTTTTTACTAAATAGTAAATTTTTTTATAAATAGTATAATCTTCACTCAAATTGTTAACATTTTTATGGAAATAGATAAATTTTCAACCAGTTATATGAATTTTTAACACAAAAGTTATTCACTACTAAATAGTTGAATTTTTAAATTATATAATGAATCTTCACCAAAAAATGAATTTTTTTACAAAATGCTTCCATTTTAAACCAAGTAGATAATTTTTTTAAGAAAATAAATTTTTAGCTGAAAAGGGTAAGTCTTCAACTAAAAATAAAATAGGTAAATTTTTATGTTAAAAATGAGTTGCTAACGAAAAGAAAAGAAAATGTTTAATTAGTTGAATTCAATGACAAAGTCAAATTCTTAACAAAATAGTTGAGTTTTCAAGATAAAAAGTTTAATGTTTTGAACTACGGTTGTCTTTTAAAACAGAAAGGCCTACATTTTTAACAAGGAAAATATATTTTTCACCAAATTGTTCAATTTGAAAGTCGATAAGATTAACTATCTGCAAAACAGTTGAATTTTTGAACCGAATATATGATTTTTTATCAAAAAAGTTAATTTGTTACGAAATAGTAAAATTATGAAATAAATAGTTTCATCTTTGATTAAATTGTTTGAATTTCTATAAAAATAGTTAAATTTTCAACTAGTAGTAAGAATTTTGAACACAAAAATTAATTTGCTACTAAATATAATTAAATTTTCAACTTTTATAATAAATAATGATTTCTTAACAAAGAGTTCATTTGTTACTAAATAGTGAAATTTTCAAATGAATTGTTGACATTTCTGGAAAAGGAGTTGAAGTTTCAACTAGCAATATGAGTTTTCAACAAAAAAAATTAATTTACCGCTAAATAGTTGATTTTTAACTTATATAATGAATCTTCAAAAAAAAAAAATAAAAATTTTACAGAATACTTCAATTTTGAACTAAGCAGTACATTTTTCAACCACAACATGATTTTTTAATTTGAATGTTAAATTTTCAACCAAAAATGGAATTTAGTTTTCAGGTTAAAAAATTCCTTTTTAACCAAAAAGCGAAGCTTCAGCTAGTAGAATTCAATGAAAAAGACCAATTTTTAACAAAATAGGTCAGTTTTTAAGCTGGAAAGTCGATTTTTTCAAGAACAGTTATACTAGTCCGTGCCCAATTTTTAACAGGAAAGATGAATTTTT
>JAUELO010000179.1:44867640-44881341 GCA_032357855.1 Amphibolips quercusostensackenii | reverse complement strand
TTAATTTTTTCAAAATGTATTGTGTTAACAGAGAGGCCGAAAAACGTACATTCATACAGACATACACCAGAACCTTGGTTGACGAACAGTTTCGGGAGTTGCCTGCAAATAGCCTTGATCCTAAATCGGGGTAATAAACCGTAAACAGTCAGGGTCGTGTGAACCCTTTCTGTTGGATTTTTTTAAAGTAAAGTCAAGATGAAATTTTCACAAAACAGGATTATTCAGGATTTTCATGCGTCTGTAACTAAAGAAAAACATTTTTTTTTAATTGACAGAGAAATGCATTTCTGATAAAGTACTTCAATTCCTTAATAAGAAGTTGAACTTTGTGCAAAGACCAAGATCTATTGACAAAATAATGAAATAGTTAAATTTTTATTTATCAAAATTGCTTTTGTTTCAGTGACGAACTTCGTAGTTTTATCAGAAGAACAAAAAGGTATATGCAAGTCTTTTGATTAAGAATTAATAATAGTGTGAAATAAAAACAGTTCACAGATTATTAATAAATATTCTTGATTAAATTTTTGAATTGGTGACGTTAATATGTCAAACACTGATTAAATGCTCACGTACACTTTACTTTGCTTAATTTCATACATTGTGCGTTCGGTTATAAACTTTCCGTTACCTACTTTTCTTCAGCATTTTGACAAGTCTTCACACAACCGAATCGAGACACCTCGCTAAACACTAAACACAAGCTGACGCGTATGCTGACAGCTGATCGAATTATCCGCTGAGGGCACTGTCCCATTTTATCGCTCCGCTACTGTTGACGACGCATCATATACAAACTTTCCTCGACTCCGCGAGCTGATAGCTCCGAGGACCAGCAGTTCGAAGAATTACTAATCAGGGGGATCCTCAACCGAGGTTCTGGTGTGCATTCATACATTTATACATACATGCAGACACATTTGTGAAAACCTACTTTCAGGTTCATAGAGTCTCAAAATGTAGACATTTGACAAAAATGGAAAGGGGGTCACATTTCACACAAATCTAATACATTTTCTGGTGAAAATGTAAAAATATAGACATACAATGAAAAATGGGATAATTCAATTTTCACTAAAAAAAAATTAATTTTTAACTGAAAAAAAACGAATTTTCAACAAAATAGTTAAACTTTTCATTGAAGTAGTTCATTTTTGTACTGAAAAGATTAACTTTCTAACAAAAAATTAAAACTTTTAACGATATACATGAATTTACAAACAAGTAGTTACATTTTTGGCAAATAGTTCAGTTTTGAAGCAAAAATATGAATTATTGAGGGAAAAATTCAATTTTCTACATCAAAACAAAATCTAAAAAACACTAATTTTTAACTAAAATCAGAAGTTTTTCACTAAAAAAATACATTTGTTTAAAATTACTTCAATATTTAACGAGGACAAAAAATTACTTTTTAAAAAAGTGTTGAATTCTTTACAAAATAAAATAATTGTTTACCAAATAGTTGAATTCTCAACTAAAAACAACCTTCATTAATTTGAATTAACTAAATTAAAAGTGGATTACATTAATTTTCATGTAAATCAATTAAAATTACAAGCAGATTTATCTGGATTACTCCAAATCGCAAGTAGAATACCTCGGGTTAGAACTAAATTACTCTATAATTCGAACAAAATCTGCCTGATTACAAGTGGATTAAGTTGGATTGAAACTATGATTACACTAAATTACAAATAAAATACTCCAGATTACTAGTGGATTAGTGAAAATTATAAGTATATTACCTCGGATTAAAAGTATATTACAAGTGGATTACGCCGGAATACTGGGATTCCCTTGAAATACTTGAATTACTCTGGATTACAAGTAGATATTTTGCAGATTGCTCTGGATTGTGAAAGATTATCTGTTAAAATAACCCAAGAGAGTTGTTTTTCTCCCAGACACGATCAATTTAGAGCATAAAATAATTTTACAATAGGTGCTGTGCAATACAACTGTAGACCTTCCAAAACTCGTAAAAGTAATAGCGATAATCGTTATTTTCCAACGTTAGCAAGGCAGGAAGTAACGTATGTTCGATTTTCCTAATCGGATGTTCGACTGGATTTTCCTGGATAATAGCCCGAGCGGGCGGATTAGGGAGGGACAGAGACTCGGATGGCTTGCCTATCGAATCGATAACTACATTTGATAGTCTCCCGATGAAGTGCCGACTTCGCCAATATTGGATTCGAGAATCCCTTAGTACGTAAGACTGATGCGAACAGTTTTGAAATCGGAATGAATTCTACTCCTAACGTGATAGTTATTAGATGATCCTTAAATCCCACCAGTTTGACAGTTTCATGAAACCAAAGCTAGGAAAAAAATATTAAATCACATATTTCAGATGAAATTGAATTCATACTTTTAAACTGAGTTGTTTCATGTTATGATCTATAGGGGTAGGTTTAATACGAACTTACAAGCAAATAAAATTTAATTGTGCCAATTACTTTATCTAATGATTTGTGAAGAGAGGAGAAAAAATCTACCTAGTCCCGGATTTGAACCAGGAACGTCATTATACGCCCCGGTGCGGTGGTGTAACTCATTAACGTTCTACTCATACGGATTGGTGTTCTCGGCTTAAATCTGGTCCGGGGTAGATGTGTTCTGATTTTTTCAAAAGAAATTGAACTATTTAATCGACACAATGTCATATTAGACACTGTTTTTAGCAAGGCATACTTTGATTATCAACATTTCAGATATTTAAGAAGAGTCTTGTTTCAGATATTTTGACTTTCTACTTCTAATTGTCTTCTTCAATTGACAAAAACTTGTGTATCTGATGGTAAAACATCCAACGATTCTTATAATGTATGTTTGCTCACAATTTTTTGTCATTTCTGAGAATATTAATATAAAATGGTAGTAAAAAAGTTAAATTTAAGATAAAGGTACAATGATTTAGAAAATGTTACCTATTCTAAATGGTATGATTTCTAACTTAAACAAGTAATTACTTCTTTTTGTTAATGCATATATTAAGGTGGTATTTACCAATTATTATTAGGGCTAGAGCACTGATTCTTGAAACCTTAGCTCAATTATAGGCATGCTAAAAACCAAACTAATTTTTGAATTTCACAATAAAAAACAAAAACGAAAATCCGCAACCGCATGAAGTTTGACACGTATTTCCCACGAGAAATAGAAAATGTTTTGGTACATTTCTAACAGAATCGTCTATATTAGGCTTATCAAGTTGTCCCTTTAAATACTTCTTGACAATCAGCCATAGGATACAAATCATAATTTACTTAGTTTTTTCTGACGCTAATTATTATTTTGTTGTTATCAGTTCCAGCACAACTTGATTGCAATACATAAAATATTTACTTGGTATGTCACATATTTTTATTTTCCTTATATCGTTGTATCTCTTTTGACTTCAAGGCAATTCTATTTTCGTCCCTATTTAAACAAAAGAAAAACGTGTGACATACTATGTGGACGACCCCTAATCAAAATATTTTGAAAATTCTTAATGCATTTTTATTATGGTTTACAGCAAATTTCAGTTAGAATAATACAATAAAGTTGCGATCTTTTTTTATATTTTCAACTTTTCCTTGGCTTTTAAGTTATAAACAAGTAATAAATAAAACGCAAGGAGAATCATTTTACTATTCAATATTTCCCTTTTGCGGGTTTTATTCTGTAATAAAAAACTTTAGTTATTTATTCACCTCTCATTTCACAGTAGACTTTGTTTAGTTAATAATTGAATTGAAGACTTTCAAATTTATTTATGTATTTCTATTATTATCGATGACAACTTGTTTTCTTCAGAGAATAAAAAAATGGATAGGGTGTTTTTAGTAAAAATTTTGCAGTTGTAACTTTTTGTTCCAGGCTCTGCAATAAACTTCGTGTTGTAATTTAAAACAAATTTTTTATGAGTTATTTGGTTACCCACTCCTTTGACCTGCTCTTAATTATTTTATCCTTCGGTTTTATCTGTACTGCTAAATAGCGTTTTATCGAAAAGAAATTTTTTTAACAAAAAAGTAAAATTATATAATTCATAAAAACTGTAATGCTTTTTTGAAAATAATCTTTTTATGTTTATTTATTGTTAGTCCGTAAGTAAAAAGCGATAAAAAAGTTTGAAATTTCAGAATAAACCTTATTTTTCTAGCCTTAGAATAAGAGAAGATAGTTATAAAGAAAAATAAATTACTTAAACAATTGTTTTTGTTACCTTTAAGTAATTATTACCTCCTACTGAGTGAAAAGTTAGCAAAAATTTGAAAATTTCAGAAAAAAAAACTCTACATTATATCAACATTCTACGAAAATATTATTGTGAACAATAATTAATTTTTCATATAATTACATTTGTAAAATTTATTCAATTATTTTCTCACTCTAACTGAAAAGTTAAAAACAAATTGAAAAATTAAAAAAAACCGACTTTCTATCTCCATTCTAAGCGAAAATTGCTATAAACAATAATAAATTCTTTATACAATTTTTCCTCACATTTAATTAGTAATTTAAAGACATATTTTATATGTCGAAAAAATAATTTATACTGAAACAAATCGCAAAAAAATAAAAATTAGCGCTAAAGCTTGTAAAATCCAATTCTTTACTTAAGGGAATTATTTGCGACTCTACATAACAGGCTTACGGGGTAAAATACAAAAAGTAATTTTTCATTTGTATTCAACTTCTGTAAAAACGTCTTTTTTTTTCTTTTGAAAAATACTTCTTAATTTCATGAGTTCTGCGGAACCTCTAAATGTAAGATATAAAAAAAAAGTTAAAAAAGAAGATTATTTACCCAAAAAATGTACTAATTTACATAGAACCTTTTTTTTTATAAAACGACTAGTTTTTATTTTAATTGCGGTAATATTCAGACCAAAATTAATTTGTTTTCGTGTTTTGATTGTAATAACGCTTCTTAAAAAAATCTATTTTATAGCCGAACTATGCGACATGCGAAAAAAGTCTTAAAAAGAAATTGTTGCTTTTAAGAAAACCTACAAAATCATTTTTAACCTTTTTCAGAAAAAACTCACGTTATTTCTTTTAACATCGAAATTGCTATTTTATATCGAAAATTTAAGCGTCAAACAACGTGAGACATGAAGAAATTTCTTGAAAATAAATTAGTGCTTCTCAATATACCCACAAAGTCTGTTTCAAATATTTTCATAGGACACACTGTTTTTTTTTTAAACATCACAACAAGAGATACAAAAGAAAGTTAATCACGAAAATATTTTCTTTCAAGGATTAGAATTTGCAATTGATGAATCAGAAATTTAAATCTGTGTCATTGTTATAATGTATTATATAATTATATAAATGTATTTCATAAATCGACTAAAAGGAATAATGGAAAAGCTTTAGAAACACGGGAAACAATTTGAATCAAAATAAGATATGTACATTTTATGAATTGACATATATATTTTTTAACATGTATCACAAGTTTTAATTTTTAGAGTGTAAGATGAATTAACTGATTAATTATACATGATAGTAATTATATGGAACAATAGATTTATCATTAGACTGAATTCCGAAAGTGCTTGGAATATTCGGCATTAATAGCTCAACACCAAATGATTCTAGCTGTGGTCAGTATACTGGCCGAATCGGGTTTCCGAAGATTATAGCGTGCTTCATACCTCATAGTTAATTAGTGGTTTCGAGGTTTATTCAAATGATAAGCTATATCCGATTAAATAGACCTCCGATGATTAAAAGACTCTTATTTCTAAAAGCTTACAAATTCGAGTCAATTAAAATTGTTACCCATAATATTGAGTTTCTTTCTTGACATTTTAAAAATCATGAATTTGTGTTCTTTTAAATACAGTTGCTTCAATGTTGTCGAAAACTTTTTTAAAAAATATACAGTTATGAAAGAAACAAATGCCAAACTTCTAATATTAACATGTGTTTCAATAAAAAGTTTGTTTATTATTGAAATTTTATTATTCGAAAAAACGTTTTCTTACTAAATCAAAAGTTTTGTATCTATGAAATTGACAGATCCACGATTTGATGTATACAGAATGATAAGGGATTGTTTTAATATTCCTGTAAGGAAATCGACATTTCCTACAAACCAAAACCACAAGATGTTTTTTGATTATACTATTAGGGCCCCCAATTACTTTATAATAAATATAGAAAACATATCCTAGCAGGCTAAGCCGGTGACATTTTTTAAGGGTTGTTGTGAAATACCCTAAACATTCAGGCAAGAAAATGCATTAAAAGAAAAAAAAAGAAATTGTTTGAATAAACAATTAAGTAAAAAAGTCTCTTAAAAAGAAGAACAGGAAGTTTCTTGTGCAAATGAAAGTGTTTTAATTTATTTTTAGGATTGTTTAATCATTCCCTGAAGATTCAAGCAAGTAAATCGGTATTTCCTAACAGCCCAAATCAAGGAAATTTTTTATTTCACTATTGGTATTAAAAATTCATTTACAATAAATTTAGGAAACATTATAATCAGAAAAAGTTGTTTAAATTATTTTAAAAGGTGTTTTAGTATCCTTTGAACTTGTAAACAAAAAACAGAATTTTCCAAAAAACAAAAACTACGATAGACTATTTGATTAAACCATCAGAGGAAAGTGTTTGAATTTATTTTATGGGCTGTTTCATTATCCCTTAATGATTCTAGTTATTAAATTGACATTCCCTGAAAATAAAAACCACAAGAAATATTCCATTATACTGTTGGAATCGAAAATCACTTTAAATTGGAAAAAGTCCTTTAGCAGTGAATATCGTTAAATTCATTTTAAGGGTCATTTTAACGTCCCTGAAAGAATAAATTTATGAAATCAACATTTCCTAACAATCAAATTATTGGATTTCTCACGTGATCCAAAATTTTTAGTCAAATTTCGCCAGTTCACATAAGTTTAGCTGTACGTCAAATAAAACCTGTTCACTAAGTGTTAGCTACATTTTGAAATTTTGATTTCCTTGCAGGAATGCTTAAGGGATTTAAAAAACGCCCCAAAACTTCCCGTATAAGCAAAATCGTGTCCGTTTTTCTTATGACTTTTTTTTTTAATTATTGAGTTGCAGGCTCAAAATTACAAAAAAAATTTAAAATGAGACATTTTGACAAAAAGAAGTTTTTCTGTAGATTTGATTCGAAGTCCTTTAGATTACGAAATGCATTTCTCCTCAAAAATATTTAACCTAGAATTTGTTGAGAAAATCGATAAGCTGTCAGTCTACATGGTACCATTAGCTACCCTATTTAGGTGTTTCTTTAGCGTTACTCAGACTCACCAGAATATTGCCAATTTGTAGAGGTCATGAAATAGATTCGTAGCACGATCCACAGGGGAAAAGCTAACCTCAGAAAAAAATGGACTGCACTTCACCACTTGCGCTTCCGTAACCCAGCAATCGCTGCGACATCAGAAATAATACCATTGTTTTAGTAACGACCGTTTAGACTTGAGCCTTTTGAACAAAGTAACAGTACATTAGAGTCGAAAAAAGACCTATCAATAATCCACTCGAGATTCGTAGGAAATTGTGTCCACACAGAAAAAACTTTTTTAAATTGAGTGCTTTAGCTCATTGTTCTTATTATTTAATGGATGTTATTTTTTTTGTTCAAATCTCACAGGTCAGTCCATGTTTCAGAAATATAGTTTTTCAAAAACGACACTGCGCCAGATGTACTGAAAATGTCTCCTAGCCAAAATGTCTAGTTATATTTTTTTTTTAATAATTTGTTTTGAAATCTTTCAAAGATTCAAGAATTGAAATCGCTGTTTCCTACTCAATAAAAAACATAGGATAACTTTTTATCAAACTATTGAACACTGAAATTACTTTAACATAAGTTCAAGAAGCATCAACTAAAAGCAAAAGTGTTTGAATAGATTTTCAGGGTTATTTTTGCACCCCTTAATCATTCAAGCAAGGAAATCAACATTTAAAAAAACTAAAAACCTAGGCGATTTTTTAAATAAATTATTTAGTTAAAAATGACTTTTATAAAAATTGCAAAAAGCATTTACTTCCAAAAAAGTGTTTAAATTTATTTTGAGGGTTATTTTAACATTCCTTGAAGATTGAAGCAAGAAACTCTATATAAGAAAGTCAAATAAATGCAAACACCTTTTCAGAAAGAGGATGCTTTCTTCATCTATTTTAAAGTGATTTTCTGCCTTGATAGTTTAAACAAAAAATATCTTGTGGTTGGTCTTGGTAACAAAATTTCGAGCTTGTTACTTAAATATTTTAGGGAAGATAAAACTACTCTTAAAAAAATTCAAACACTTTTCCACGCAGAGAATGGTCCCTGTACCTATTTTGAAGTGTATTCTGAATTCTATAGTTTAATGAAAAAAATACCGTAGTCTTTATTGAGCATAAAATGTTGATTAAATAAACAACCTTGAAAAATCCCAACACTTTTCTTAGTAGAGACGCATTTTGAACTTATTACAAAGTGATTTTCAACATCTATAGAATAATAAAAATGTATCCTGTGGCTTTAATAGTTTTAAAAATTTCGATTTCATAGGTGGAATTTTTGAGAGATGATAAAACAACCCACAAATAAATTCCAACATTTTTTCTTTGTGGGGACGCTTTCTGCACTTATTCAAAGGGATTTCCAGCCTTAATATATGTAACCTCCCGTTGTTTTTATTCATAAGGAAATGTGAATTTTGGTGTTGAAATATCTGAAAGATAAAAAACAACCCTAAAATAAATCGCAACATTTTTTCTTAAAGGGATGCTTCCTGCGCTTATTATGAAGTCATTTCCAAGTTCAATAAATTAATGAAAAAGTCTCCTGTAGTTTTTATTGTTTAGGAAATCTCGCTTTAATTCCTGAAATATTCAAAAGATGATGAAATCCTAAAATAAATCCTAACACTTTTCCTAGTAAGGACGCTTTCTCAACTTATTTTGAAATGATTTTTGCCTCCAATAGATAAATAAAATATTTTCTGTGAATTTAGTTTGTTAGGAAAGGTTGCTGTCCTAAGTTAAATTTTAAATAGATGATAAAACAACCCATAAAATAAACTGAAACAATTTTATTGTTAGGGAATGCTTCCTGCACTTATTATAAAGTGATTTATGACCAAAATAGAAAAATAAACAAATCAGTCTATCAAGATCATAGGAACAAACCTTTTTTTTCCGTGACCCTATCTACAAAATATGAGACATCTAGCCAAATCTAACTGGAAGTTTTTGAGAAAGACAGCAATTTAATAATAGACGAATTTTTGTGTTAAAATACATCTAAAAATTGGAAGTTGAAAAATGGTTTAAGACAAATTTTCAATTTTTCTTATGCGGCGTTCTTTTCCTTCTAGTTCCTCTGGAATATTCTAGTTAAATTCCTTTGGGCATTAAGAATACCTGAAGTTAATCTTGTATAAAAATGAAGAGAAGTGAATAAACAAGAAAAGGTGCATAGATATACTACCGTGGACATTTTTCTCCTTGACATAATAATATTCGATGGATGGAATTTTGTCGTCATAAGGCTGGAAAGGCCAAAAGGACGACGTGGTTGAGTTTTGAATTCCTGGAGACGAAGCCTCGATGTTCTTGAAGCGTTTCACGGTAAACCAAACATTCGCGGTATGCTCTTAACGCATGGCTTCGGAATTTGCAGCATTAAAGTCGTTTCGCTTTCCAAAACCAATTATAATTAATGGTTCTAGTTTATAACCGCCTTGCACCTATTGTGATGCAGTGCTGAAATAACATGCACATCTTTCGTACAATAAAGTAATAACTAAAAGCTTTTGGGAGTTCTTTTAATTTTGAATCGACCAATCGCAGCAACCTTTCCCATACCAATTTTTTAGGAAGGAGAGAGGGAGAAAGAGAGGATATAGTTTCTTTGGGAGCTGTGACATTGGCAGGGGATTAACGCAGAATGTAACGTTACCTCTAGAAAATATAAATTTGATGAAAATTGTTTTTAAATGCTTAAAGAAGTGTGAATTCATATTTTAGAAGTAAAGCATCTAAATACAGACTTCACACTTCTTCCCCTATTTTCCTCGTTACCCCCTTTTGTAAAGAATTTCTCTTGTTTTTCCTGTTTTGAAGAAACTTAACTTTTTTTTGCCTTTGTTTGCTTTATTCTAAACTAAATTAACAGAACCCAATAAGAAAATATGAATATTTTCCATAAAAGTACATTCCTTTTAATCGAAAGGTCTGATATTATATTTTTGGTTAGGAATTCATCGACTCAGTGAAAAATGTTACTATTTTGTTGAACATTCAACCACTTTGTTGAAAAATCTTTCTTTTTTATTGCAGATTGATCCTTTTTAGTTCGTGAGGCAACTGATAAATCTTTCATTAAGAATTGATCTTTTTTAGTTTGAAATTATAATAATTCGCTAACAGGTGAACCACTTTGTTGAGCATTTATTAAATAAATAAAATATTAAAGTAATGTTAAAAATTTGCTTTTTTGCTTTTAAAATTTATTTTTGTAACTAAACCTCTTACCATTCCATTACTGATTTCAAATTGATTAATTAATAACCATCTTTTTGTTCGAAATAACGTATTTTTCTGTTTAAAATCAATTTTTAAAACTGCAAATTTAACTATTCGATTACTGAAGATTCAATTATTCCAATACTGCAGTGCGAAACGCATTTTCCGTGTATGCATTTCATCGTAAATTTATATTTTTTTGCAGAAAATTAGCCTTCTAGAGTAAAAATTGATTTATCTCTCTAACTAACAATTTACCTATTTTGTGAAAAATTTCTTTTCTTCTAATAAATTTTTTGGCAAATTAAAAATACTATGAGGAAAATATCCAAAGAAGTTCATGCGGGCTAAAGAGCTTTTGTATATCGAAGAATTCTTTTTCATAAAATTGAATCTTCTTATTTTTCTCGCAAACAACGATAGATACGAAGAAATGTTAAAATAAAAGTTTGCACATGAAAAAAGTTATACGTAAAACACCTCTTTCTTTTTTGCAATATATTGCACGATTAGCGAAAAAAATTCATAAATTATATCTTGAGGACAAGAAAATTCCCTTGTTCAAAAATGATTGAGTAAGCATAAAGCTGATAAGATGCCTTTCCTATATGAGGAAAAATTGTAAAATTAATATGGCAGAAAATAAAATTGGTAGAATTTACAGAAAATATTTTGACACGTTTTAAAAATCAAGAGAAAAGGATAAATATTATATTCTGAAAAAGACCATCTTTTCATGTTCTTTCACATTTTTTTACAGTTTCTGCTGATATAAGAGTGGCATCCAAGCAGTTTTTACGATGCAAGATATGACAAAAGAGGAAGAGGAATTTTTTGTAAATTTTTTTTAGATGCAATTCACCTTATTAACTTAACTTGACTTTTCTCTTAAATTTTTTTAGTATCTGTCGTTTGCTAGAAAAATGAGAAAATTTGATTTCTTGAAAAAGAAATCTCTTTACCGCAAAAGTTTTTCAGCTTGAATAGAATTCACAAGATTTTTTGTAGATGGCCAAATAAAATATAATAATTTTGCATTCCAAAGCATATTTAAACATAATTAAACACATATTTTGAAATAAAACACGTAGGCCAATTTTTTTACAAATTTAAAAAATACATGCTGCATAATTTTCTCTAAAAAAACAATACATTTTATCTTCGGTAGATACTGCGATTTCAAGTGAAGAACCTGCATGTTTTGAAATGGATTCTGCCTATTTCATTTTTGGTTAAAAATTTATTGCTCTCATTTCAAAACTTTTCAATATGGTGGAAAATTCAACTATTAGATTAAAAATTATCTGTTTGGTGAAGAATTAACTTTCTGGTTGAAAATTCATATTTTCGTTTTGAAAATTCAACTGTTTTCTACAGAATTCGCCTTTTTGCTTTGAAAATTCAATAATTTGGTTAAAATTTTTTTCTCTTTTTTTTATTTGCCAAATCTTTTATATTTGAAAACTGAAGTATGTTGTTGAAATTTTGTCTTTATTTGTAGAAAATTAATTTTTCCTAAAAAAAATATACATGTTCCATTTTTTTCTAAATTTATCGCATTTAGTTTAAATTAGAGAATTTGTTTAAGAATTCATGTATTTTGTTTGAAATGCGTATTTTTAGAGAAAATTAATTTTTTTGAATGAAAATTGCCTGTTAAGTTCAAAAATTCAACATTATTTTCATTTTTCAAATTTTTTTTCAAATTTTTTTCAATTTTTTTTCGACTGAAAAATCTTTCATGGTTAAAAATTCAACTTTTTTGTTAAAAGTTCATCTTTTTCGTTCAAAAATTCATTATCTTTACCTTAAAGTGCAACTATTTGGTTGTAAATGCCACTATCTGTTCTTAAATTAATTCGTTTGTTAGAACTTAACTATTTTTTTAATAATTAACATTTTTTGTTCAAAATTCAATTCTGTTACCATAAATACTATTATTTTCATAGAAAAGTAAACTATATGGTTATAAATAAACTTTCTAGTTGAAAATTAATAATTTTAGTTTGAAAATTAAATTTATTTCTACAGAATTCGACTTTTTGGTTTGAAAATTCAATAATTTGATAAAAATTTTTTCTTTTTTTTTGACAGTAAACTTTTTCTGGTTAGTAATTCAACTTTTTTATTCAACATTCGCCTTTCTTACTTAAAAATTGATTTTTTTTTAAAATAAAAATTTAGGCTGTGTCTAGTCCCGAAAAACTGGGGGTCTTGGAAAAGGGTATGGTCTAGTCGTCCCGAATATTCGGGACGACTAGCCAAGCGGATGAAAAATATTGGACTAGTCATCCCGAATTTCGGGACGACGAAACACTTTGTTAACTTTTTTATTTTTGATCAAAAATGGCCAGGTAACGACCTCGTCCTTTATTTTTACACCCTTAAAAAGTGTGCTAAAGCGCAATTTGATGCAATAATTCTGTCGACAGTTATCGTGTTCACAGACGACAACGACAAGGACAACAATGACAAGGACAGCAACAGACAGACACCGACGCAAAAAAAAAATTTCTAACTCAGGGGGCCTCAAGACGTCGACATTTAATAGAATACGCAAAAGTCATTTTTCACATAAAACCAATACCTTCTCATTGATGAGTATGTCAAAATTTCAATTTTGGATTTTTCAACAAAATTCAACAAGCTGTTATGATAATCTGGTAGAGATTTCAGAAAGAAACTTTTTTCTATTTTCGAGTTTTTTTCACACCGTGCGTTGTTTGGCTTAAAATTTTCATTTAGTTTTTTTTTTATTTTGTAAACGCTATAACTCTAGCAATTTTCATTTTATTAAAAAAAAAGCCATGGAAATAAATTGGTCATCTTTCTACGCACTATAAAAAATTGAACATTGAATCTTTCAATCTTGAAAAAAGTGGTTTAAAAAGTTTTGAAAATGCTCTAACTTTTTGAGTCTTTATCAAAAATGTCTGGCTTATAAGCTGGCCCTTTCTTTTGACACCCTGAAAAAGTGTGCTAAAGCGCAATTTAAAACAGTTATCGTGTTCACAGACGACAAGGAAAACGACGACAAAGACAACAAAGGACAGACACTGACGTAAAAACCATTTTTTTCTGACTCAGGGTTCCTCAAAACGTCCACATTTAATGGAATCCGCAGAAGACATTTTTCACATAAAACCAATACCTTCTCATTGATGAGAATGTAAAAATTTGAATTTTCGATATTTCAACAAA
>JAUELO010000179.1:44816229-44826362 GCA_032357855.1 Amphibolips quercusostensackenii | reverse complement strand
TAGAGGAATGGCATCATATGTAGTATGATAATTCAGCTGCCACGCCAATCTCGCTTGAGGCAACGAGGGGCAAACGGGGGGGGGGCAGGTAAGTCTCGTAGGCAACATATTTACGTTAACGTATAAATCTCGATAGCGTTCAACGAGAATTGGCATGCATGAGAATACCGTGGCATTCGATTTAATACGGGTAAAGAGGTAAGACGCCGTGAAACATATCTATCCTGTCTTATCGGATCTCGAAGATGTATATCGCCCTCGTCGTTCAAGCCAACCACCCTCCTTTCGATCCCGTTTTATCCAGAGCCAAATCCTTGCCTCTTTCTCCACTTCGCTTTTTATATATTTCGCGTCTTGTATTCCCTTTTTTTAACTTTAATGCCCTGACAAAACTTGTGTATTTAAATATTTAGAATAAAATATATTTTGCAGATAAAGCAGAAGATTTAATGCTTTTTCAATTTTATTAATTGCATTTTAATCCCTGCGCTGCCAATCATAACATCAACCCTGGTGAACACAATTTTTACAAAAGAGTACAACATTTCTTGTATGAGAGAAAAAAAAATTAACAATAAAGTATACATTTTTACAATTTAATAATTTGTGTAACTTTTTTAAAACTCTTTTTTTACTTCGTTTTACAAATCTACAAGTTGTTAAGAAAAACTAAAGGATTTTACGTTTTCTTAATTTGTGCGTTTAACGTCATAGAAACACTTTTAATTTTACGTCAATTATTGTGGATAATTAAAAAGCTTTACAAAAAATTTAAGATTTTACCAAAGTTTTAATATTAGAAAACTGTATTAAAAATTATGTTGTAAATACTGGTAGTTTATTGTAGAAATTTACAAATTGTTACAAAATATTACACATTTTGACAAGCATTACTTTTGGAATCTGCACCACTGGTTCAAATTGTACTTTGCTGTCAATTTTCGTAGGATATGTAACATATGAGAGGCCTTACTTCATACGGGCGTAAATGCCAAAACACGAATTTTACAGATAAAGAAAACTGTCTAACGTTTACACAATAATTAAAAAAAAAATGCTAAAACGGTTGCAGGTACTCTTAACTTTTATCGAACCGTGATACCAACATGTTGAGAGAAGCATCTACCTCCCAAAAAAAATTTTTTGGGATTGCCTGCAAAAATTCTGATTTTGATATATGAAGAGTTGCATAGGTTTTTTATTTTTGAATTAAAAAAAAAACAAGAATGTTCCTTTGAGCTATTAGTTAGCTCTATTGAATCGCTAACAGAGCGCTTTAAAAGAAATAAACATGTGCGAGAAAGCTTTTGTCAAATTTTGTCGCGCCTTGAAAAACTCAAATTTTGACACCTTGAAAGTTGCGTAATTTTTATTTTTTAAAAGTTCTGTTGAGCTTTTACTTAACTCTATCAAACCGTGAAGAAAAAATCCTGAAGGATGCGGTTGCATCTAAGTAAAGCCATTATTAATGGTGCGGTGCGTCCTCAAAAACAAAAATATAGACACACAATAAGCTGCATAACATTTTTATTTTTTGAATTAATAAAACTATCTGTGAATTTAATCTCAAGTGTTTCCACTTTATGTATTTATATTTATATAGTGCTCCTTTCTCGAGCACTTTGCTTCCATTTGGCAAATGTATTTGCTTACTTATAGAGGAAGCATTAGTGGTTCTTCAAATATAATAGACAAATTAAAGTTTTTGTTTTGATCAATTTAAGAATAGAAATACACAAAAAATGTTAAATTACAAACCTAAAAACAACATTTTTAAGATACAATGACAAATCAGCCAAATAAAATTTTGTATTTGGAATAGTTATTTTCTAAAATGGAAAAAGAAAGACACAAATTCCGTCACACACTGTCCTTTTTCCAGCTTAATGATTGTCTTACACAAATTGTCAAAATAATTTTGTTTAAAAATTTATGATCGAAAGGTCTTTTCTATTTATGCATAAGCTTTGAATTATATTTATGAAGATATTTTTTCTGTTTTAAATATATATGACATATATTACGAATAAGCATAACTTGCTTACTCTTCAAAAAAATTGTATCAATATTATAGGTCAATCGATTCGTCTCGAATCAACACATCTTTTCTATTCTTACATAAGCTTTATAACATATAACTTCCTTACTTTTTATTAACATATATATTTATATTATAGGTCAATCGTTTCGTTCCAAACCAAGAAATCTTTTATATCCTTGCATTAATTTTGAATTATGATAAAGGAAAAAGTTTTACTATTAAAAACCGTATTTTCAAATATTACGCATAACCATAGCTTTCTAAAACTTCAATAAGATGTATTAATATTATAAATCAATCGATTTGTCGCTAAATAACACATCTTCTATTTTTGCATCAACTTTAAGTTTGCGGATGAGAAAATTTTTACTGTGAAAATCGGTTTCTAATATAATATGAAAGACCATAAATTCCTTACTCTTAAATAAAATATATCAGTAGGTCAATCGATACGTCCAATACCAACGATTTTGAAATGTCTTTTCATTTACATTAAACTATTATAGTGAAATAAGTTCAACATCGAAAAACTGATTTTTAGAATATTCTAAAGTGCTAAAAAATGCAATAAATATTTTTAGTAATTCTTTTGTCATTTTAAAGACATCAGAGATGTAAATACGTTTTTGAATCAACAGAAACCTTGGGGTCATCATTACATACATTTGATGCCTTTCTACGTATACAAATACACGGGAGAAAAATTGAAAAGCTTGAAAATAGATGAATTAAAAAAACACAAAACTTATTTTTTCAAATATTTACAGCGCTTACGTTTATTTAATCTGAAGCATGTTTAATTTTTCCTAATGTATTTTTTAAAGTAGAAAAGCCTCAAATATCTGAAATAATTCTCCCGACGTTTCTGTAGATTTTAAAACTGTTTTTTTGAAAACAGAGGCTTAGTAAATCTCAATTATTTTCCAGAGAACGTTCAGTAAAGATCCGTCAGAATTTTCGGAAACGAGGAAGACGCCGAAAAAATTTGGAAAATTGAAATACACAGTAATATCAAGCCTGTGAAAATGATAATTTTTCCAAACACATTTTCATAACACGCGCTCAGAAGGCCTCAATCAATCAAAACCAAATAATTTATACTTTTTTAAAGTCCTGAAACACTACTTCTTTACATATTTCGAAAATAATTTTAAATGATATATGTTATTCATTTTTTAAAATAATTTTATTCAAATTAATTTAGACAAGGCGATGCATTTTGTTTAAAAAAAACATATTTAAAAGTGTATATAGGCTTATTTCGCAAATGCTGATATTCAGTGACACTGTCGTTACTGTTGAATTATTAATAATAAAAGCCATGGATTTTATTAAATTATATAATACAAACTGTTGGAAACGCTTTAAACTTTAGTTCTGTATCAGATTGAAAGTGGTAATCTTCAAAATAATATCAAAATTATTAGAAATCTAAAATTTTCAAACTGTTTGAGAATCTTTGAAGGTTTTAAAAAAATCACAAAAATTTCTTAAGAATAATAAGAAAACTTCAAATTATTTTTAATTTTTAAAAATTATTGTGAAAAAATTTTTTTTACATTCATTAAATTTTGATTAATATATAACAATTTGATAGGTAATTATTTTAAAAAATTTAGGGAAGCTTAATATATTTAGAAGTCTTAAAAATATTCCAAAATAATCAGGAAATTAAAAAATATTTCATAACATTCAAAACAAAATGTATATTTTCGAAAATTTCCAACAAAAAATGTAAGAATAAAAGATACAAATATTCACCAAAATTCCTAGAAAAAATACAAATAATTTTTTTGTTGAAAAACTAAGTTCAAAAGAATATTTAAAAAGCTGTTGAAATTAAAAAAAAAAATCTGGTACATTTTGAGGCAATTTTTTTAATTTTGTACGATTTTCGAAAAATTGTAGGAAAAATTCGAGATTCAAGATGAAAACAAAGCTTATATCAGATTCGCAGATAATTTTAAAATAATTTTTTTTTTTTACTTTTAACCGAATATTTAAAAAGATTTCAGAGTAAATTTTGATGCATACATTCAAGTTTCTAGCTTAAAATTATTGAGCGTTTAAATTTAAAAAGTTTTAAGCTTTAGTTTTGAAAGTTTTAAGTTGAAATGTGTTTCACTTTGAGTGTTTTAATTTACGGTTAAGTTCTTATAACTTCACTAAGAAAATTTTTATTTTCAAGATTTCAAATCTTTTAATTTCAATAACAATGTTTAATTCTTTTTTAAGTGAAAAATTTTCATTTGCAGTCAGAAGGTTGTTCTTTTTTGGCCTAGGATGAAAAATATTAAAAACATTGCAATGCCAACATTTAAAATGACATATATGGTGTCTAATCACTTGCTATATATATTTATGAAATACTCTAAATGCAAGAATTTATTGTTCAAAATCCATTATTTATTATTTGCTTTTAATATTTCACAATTCTTTCAACGTTTATGAATTCATTTTTTTTGGTAATAGCTATCATGTACGCATCACAATTTAAGTTCACCTATTTGCAATATTTTAAATATTTGTCACCCTAAGTTGAAATAAAACAAACTTTTGTCTGCAAAACATGTAAATTTCTGTAGATTTTCATAGCTGTTAATTTTTGTATCGGTAAGTTTTTTGTACATTGGTGGAGGAAATTAGAACTACAATAAAATACAGCAATATACAAAAAAGTACAAAAGAATTCGTCAAAATAATAGAAAAAAGTTGTACGTTTTTTTAATTTTGGTTGTAATTCATTGCATTTATTAGTAAATTTCTGTAAAAATGGTTCAAGTCTTTTATACTTCTTTAGAAACAATGTTTTGGCAGAGAACTACAGATCAAATTCATCTTCAATCAGGCAAGCAGTGCAAGTTCAAATTGAAGAATCAGCCGCCCGAAATATGTTGTTTTCCAAAGGAAATACCGCTAAGAAGTACTATAGGTATATTCACTATGGGCGGATTTATTTTTTTTAAATTATGAGCACTTTGCTTTCTGACAGGCATCAAATTTGCTTTCTCATAAATGTAGGTTTATTCTCAGTAAAAAAATAATGACACATATTTCATCAATTAATGCCAGTCAATGTGTCTTGTCGCAACAAAACACTTTTTAGGTTTAAATAGTGTTATATTACCAATAACAAATGAGTTTTTATCTATATAAACAAAGTGCACAATTTTTTTTTAATTTCATAACTTGCTTCTGTAAGATCATGAAAGTTTATCAAATGTTAGTTAATGGGTCATTAGAAGAAACTTAAAACGCGAACAATTGCATTGAATACATTACTGTTATACTCTCAACATGAAAAAGGTTCCCTGAAATAAAAAATGGAAATTATTTTGTTTATAATTTTAAAAAACGTTTATGGTAGGTGAGGGGAGGTAGTGGAAGGTTCTTTAACAGGTCAATCATTGCTTATCGAAGACCGGAACTATTATATCATATACTGTTCTATTTTATTTTTAATTGTAAGAAAATTTTTTTTTCATGAACAAGATTAACAATATGTTTTAAATTTGCAAATCAGTATTGCTAAATCATAGGAGTTCATGGGACGTTCGTCAATAGGTCATTCGACGCATTTTAAAGGCGTAAGCAAATACATCATATTAAGTACAATTGTATTCTTAATGTTAAAAAGTTTAACTGATATAAAAGAGATGAAAAATATATTCTTCAAATTCAGAAATTGGTGTTCCAAGATCATAAAAGCTCATAGAAGGTTCGCCGACAGGGCATTTGACGCGTCTCAAGGACGCGAATAAATGCATCAGACACAGTCCTGTAGTATTCATATTATTAGAAGGTTTTCGAAATATGAACATAATTATAAATTTCTTTTAAACTTCATAAATTGGGACTAGTGGGTCATGATAAGTTCAATAATACGTCGATCGACGCTTGTTAAAGATGCAAAAAAATACACTGGTATAGTATTTTTGTATTTTTTCTAATATCAAATAAGCTTTTCAATATATAAAGAGGATAAACGATTTAATTTTAAATTTAATAATCGGTTTTTGTAGGTCATAAAAGGTTTAATTATACTTCAATCGATGCGCCTTGCAGACACATTTGTAATCATCAAAACACCGAACTTCTAATAAGCCGATCTAGATTGAAGTCTTATCAGACCTTGATATCATTGAAAGCTACAATTTCTCCAAATGTCATGTTCATACCTTTCTCGCTTATCGATATATGGTAAACAGGGAAAAGTTACATGCACACACAGAAATTTCGAAAAATTGCATTTTTAAATTCCTGCGGTTGAGTTATATCGAAATATGTCAAAAAAAGATATTTGAAAATGTAGACCATTACAAAATCATCTCTGTGAGGAAACAAAAGAGGATACTCACATTCTTTACCGCTTGACAAAAAAAAAATGTTCGAGAAATTGTTGTATATTTGGATTTTTAATTTTATTTGCAAAAAACACCACATTTTTATTTATATCGTAATAACTTTTGATCTCATAAGGACATTTAAGTTCTTTTTTTGACAGCGATGAGGTTTAGTTTTTCTGAAGATATTACAACTTTATTTTCTGAACCATTCCCCTTCATCTATTGCTCGAGTTTTCTTACTAACTTTGTACAAATAGGATCTAAAAGTCATGTAATTGCTATGTGGGCCTAACCATATTTATGTCCAACAGAATTTTTTTACAAAAAATTTTCTAAAAAGAGGCATTGTTAGTTTTTAATTTTTTCACACAAAATATTTATTATTTTTTTATAATTTCTTGAATTATTTTCAGAAAAGTTGGAAAAATTCTTCTTCCCGCAAAAATTATTTGCCCTGCATGAAACCTGACGAATTCCGTCTTTATTTATGCATGGTTTTTTGATATTGTATAAAATAAAACAAGTTTGGTTTTAAATAGATCTCTTTAATGTTTCCAACTAAATGTTAAAAACAGAGAGAGTTGATTTACTGTAAAAACACACTTTGATATTTCATAAATTATTTTTTAAAATTTATGCTTATATAAAGAAGATATTTTGTAACTTTTATGCAGGCAAAATTATTTTTGTGTCCACGAAAATTTTTTTTCAGAAATTGAATTTTACTTGCGAGTAATATTTACTAGAGCCTAGAAAAAAATTTAAATATTTTTATAAATACAAAATTTATAACAACTTATACAACAATTTTATGTTTCTTTTTTTTTATTAAAACGATAATATACTTGACCTCTTGTTTCCTTAAGAAAACAACATATTTCATAGGTGGGTGATTCTGTGGCTTGAAGTTGCATTGTCTCCCTTATTTAAAATGAATTCTATCCACGTCTTTGTAATAATTTAGCTGATACATAAAATACAAATTAAAAAAATTAAGTACTCTGCAGTCAATGTTAAATTCTTTTATCTTTTTGTAGCATTAGGTTTCAGTAACCTTTCAAAAAAATTTTATATTTTTATAATGCAACGAAATATTCATCCTAGCTCTCATAGCATTTATTTAGTGGTACGAAAATTCATTCAAAGCATCAGAATTTTATTTTGTGAAAGAAAAGCAACTAAAAAATGAAATCAGGTTCTTTATGTTTTAAGAACGGTGATCTGAGTTTTTATAGACTTTAGTAATATATAGAAGTTCTTAAAAAATTTTTCACCCTTTCTCTTATTTTGCTTGGAGGCAGGGTCGATAACAAAAATTTAAAGAGCGATGATCTGTTTCGTAAAGATATTAAACTTTGGCAAAACATTGTGTCAATAGGGTCAATAACTTCGAGGTAAATTTAAGTTTTTGAAAAATATTATCGACAATAAAAATAAAATATCGCACAGAAAAATGTCTAGAAAATACCCTTATAAATTGAATTATTTTCTATTCAAAATTGTATAGTTTTTTAAAATTTTAACTTAGAAATTTTCTCATTATAACGATACAAATATAAACACTGTTATCATATAGCTAACTAACACCAAAAAAAATGTTGAAAAAAAATAAATTGAATAGATTTTATCATTTTTTTATGTACGTATTTCCTTCCAATTGAAATGAAATTCTTTTTGTATTTTACTTGAAGTATCGTTTCAAAAAGAAAAAGCACAACCTGCTATTCGGACAATCTAAAAAAGTAAATGGACGGATTTCCCTTGTTTGCACGACATATTGTCGATGGATTGAAGAAAAAAGGGAGAGAACAAGCTGAAAAAGAGATAGGCTACAGCCAGTGGCTTCCGGTTAACCGGAGCTTTTCGGACTTTGAGACAATCATACTATTCTTTCATCCATCTATTTATCGAGGATTTTAGAAGAGCTTTCAGAAAATCGATCATTCACAGCACGCGGTGGGAATGCTCGATTCTAAAGCGAAGAAACCAAATCCTCAGGAAAATACCGGAACACCAGATCATTGGCAAAATGCAGTGAGTAGGAAAGGTTACCGATCGTGGGAATGACGGCAACGGAAGGAAATGGAATATCACACTCGTGCGATGACGAGGCGAAATTACGATTTTGCGGTGATTGACGCGATTATTATCACCGGGCTGGAATATCGTGTGGCTTCTCCTAGCGGAAACGGGAAAGTGAATACCTCCGGAAAATGATGTAAGTCTCAAGTAGGAAATTGGAGCAAGGGAATTTAGAAAGGAAGTCAGCACGTGCAAGTTCTGTTCAAAAGTTACATAAACTTGATTATTAACTCAAATTTCAAACTCTCTAATGATAAAAAAACAGTAAATGTCAGAAATTCAGTAGTAAGTGTCGTCGTATAGTTATCCATTTAAGGAAGTAATGCACGTCAATTTTAGCTGTCATTTGTAGCTTAGAAGTGGAGAACCATGTTTTGTTAGCCAGATGAAGATTCAGTAGCAAATTGCGATCGGATATTCAGAAACTAGAGATGGAATAACGAGAGTAACAGATAGAGGCAGTAGTGGAAACTAAATTATAGCCAGCCATTCAGGATTGGCGTAGTAAGAGGGCCAGTCATATCGTCGTACAGTCAGTCATCCGTTCAGTTGTATAAATCTACAAATACTTATCCGCTTAATAGAGAAATAGTAAATTTAGGTTTTTAGTCAGTAATTTGTGTCAAAAATAGTATAAGGTCAACTTATTAGCAGATGCCACAGAATAGACTAACGCCAGGAGTGGCATAAGCTGAGTGATAAATGGGTAGGGTAGTAGTTTAAGACAAAATATAGTCAGACGTTTTTGACCCCGGTAAAAAGGGGGCCAATTGTACAGGTCAACAAGTATTCAGGAATGTTTTCAGTAGTATAAGCCAACGTATACCAATCCATCCATTAAATGCCATCGAACAGTTTGAAAATAAGTGTAGGATAAGAACAGTGAGGAAGGGCAGTAGTAGAATCCAAATTATTGTCATATATTTGGAAATGAAGTATTATAGGGATCAATTGAATATCCTAAAATATAAATTTAACTTTTGAATAAGTCATTTTATGCCATCAAATAGTCTAAAATCAGAAGTGGAATAAAGAGTGATAAAGGGCTAGGGGCTGTAGTAAAAGTCAAACCATAGTCTGCAGTTTGGGATTGTGAGGGGTCCAATAGCTTACGTCGTCATACAGTCAGTCTTGGATGCAGCAGCATAAGTCAACGTAAACTTATCCATTACCAGTGGATATAGTTTATATCACATCTAAGGTAGACATTAAGGAGAAGTAGTACAGATAAATGTTAAATTGGTCACTTGTAATTGAGTAGTAGATGGGGTATGGTAATAAGATTGATAAGGTGGGAAGGCAGTAATAGAAGCCAAATTCTAGTCAGCTATTTAAGATTATGGTAGTAAGGAGAACAGTTGCATATACCAGTTGAAAGTACAGTCAGTCATGGCTTCAGTAGTGTAAGTCAACGTCAACACATCCAATAAAAGGGAAAATAGTAAACTTTAACTTTGTGTCAGTCATTTGTTAGTACGGTATTACAGATTAATTCATAGTAAGACAGTTAGATATTCAGTAGTAGACACCATAGATTAGTCAAAAACTAGATGTGGAATAAGCAGAGTGATAAATGAGTGTAGGCAGTAGTACAAGTCAGATTATAGTCATCTATTTGAGATTGCGGTAAGGTTTAGGTTGTTATATAGTGAGTTGCGAATTTA
>JAUELO010000179.1:44798101-44810896 GCA_032357855.1 Amphibolips quercusostensackenii | reverse complement strand
ACGCCTGTTCTTTTTAATGAACCATGAATCTTGAAAGATCGAATTCTCACATTTTTTTATATTTTTGAGAAAAGAACGACTCTCTGCTTATCTTGCAAAGAGATTTCAAGACTTGGGAGTTGCTGTAGTTTATGAGGCTATTTTAGATAATTTTGTCCTGTTGCTTCCTCATAGAAATGTGTTTCCAATAATTTGAACTTTTAAATCTACTTCTTTGACATTTCGATATAATTCCATCCCAGGAATTCAAAAATACAATTTTTAAGCGTCTGAATGCGCGCTTGTGTGCGTTTGTTTGCAACTAGAATACGAAAGGTTGTAATTTAGTTAAAATTGTTGGTCTGAAATGGCCACTGAACATATTTTTCTATAAAATAATATGCACATAATTTTTTTGTAATGAATAAATTAAAAATATTCATGCTAAGTGGCGGAAAACAAACTTGAATTTCAAAATACACCAAATATTACGTTTCTCACAGTAAGAAGACTCTAATAGTACTTCAAAATGTATTCCACCTATTATTTACCTGAAAAAGATGAAAAATAGCTAGGGCAGTTCGATTTCAGTGACATTTGCTTAAAACTCTAGTTACGTTTAGAAAGTTGGATTTTTCAAATTAGAAAAAAATCTAACTGTAAATCAAGCCGGCTTGATTTCCTTTGACTATTAAATTTTTGCGAATTAAAATTTTTCCTTTTTTGGAAAATAACGGATTACACATTCAAGCTGAATCTGCAAGTTTCGACTTACTTGAAATATTCTAAGAAATCAAATTTCTAAAATTCGACCTAAGTTAGGTAAAATAATTTTCTAACAATATATTTGAATTAAAATAAAATATAAAACTAAGAAAATCAACTTTTAAACATGAAACGGCCTAGCTGAAACTCTAAACAATTAAAAAAAAAAGAAAAATCAACAAACGATGTTTTCGCAACAATAAAGAGAAAATTAGTGGGCAGAGTTTGCAAAATTCAAAATCACACATTTTTTGGCACTCTAATGTGTCGATGTGTGGATGCATAAATTGATGAAATCCGGAGGGCTTATTTTCACTACTAACATCTCAAGACTGATGTACGGATTTTTAAAAACATCTATTATTACATTTTTTAGCACTTCATGGTATTTTTTAAATAAATTTTTCAAACTAAAACTTTTCCTATTCGATTAACTGAAAGTTGCTATAGTTTATTATTTTCCATTTGTAGAGGTTTTTAATAATAGTTGCTAGTAGTTGCTATTTTCCCTTTTTTTAAGTTTTTGAATGACTGTTTTAATTTAATTAAATAAATATAAAAAAATTAATTTTCCTGGAAACCATAGTCTTCTTCAGCAACAAACATTAATGTTTGAATTGCCAATTTTTTCAAAAATGGTGTGCTCATTCTATTAGTTTAATAAAACACTTGACAGACTTATACGCACGGGTTAATATCAGTCAATGTAATTAAATGTACATTATATATGCATATCTAATATATTATTCAAATAATCTTCAACACAGATTAAAAAATTTTTTGAGGAAATTAGAGGACATTTTTCAGGGTTCAAAAAACTTCAAGCTTCTCAACGGGAAATAAATGAAGAGAAAAACGCAAGGACACAAATTCTAATAACAAAATTTTTCACCGAAATTCACATAAAAAACTAAACTATCTATAGGAACTTGTGCATTGTAATTGCAATTAAATGTACACGTTTAACAGAATTGTACTTTGTATTTTCTAAAAAACGGGGTGATATTTTTATACCATTTTCAACACCTCAAATTTTATTAAAGAATCTTTAAGAAATATGAAATTCAACAACGTTACCTTCCTACACTGAAATACAATGTGATGCATACTAGGAATTCTTCTTTTTTTTAAAGAGATTCTCAAATTTATCTAAAACTCACAATAAGAAAACAATCAGATATGTCACGTAAGTTTCTTATATCATAGACATGAAGAATTCAAATCCATCATAATTGCAGCTTTCCCTATATGAAAAATCCTAGATATATTTTTTATCTAAATTTGGATGATATCGTTGCAAACAATTGAAAACTACATGTAAGGTTTTGAATGTAGTTGTGATCCTGTCTCGAGATAAAAATAATTTGACGTCAGGTTATTGTATTTGGCAATTCTTTGCAAAGTTTTCATCAAAAATAAGAAAAAAAACATATCGGATTTATTGTGATATTGTTTTCATCAATATCTAATGTCTATTGTCAAACATATTCACGAGTAATTAAAAATTTATGAATCCAGTCTACTAAAACAAAACTGAATAAATCCAGAGTACTGTAACAAAACTGCATAAATCCACTTTTATTTTGTAAGATTCAACAATAATTAATCAAAGAAAATACTTGTTAAAATTCGATATTTATTTAATCTTGGCTTTTAATAGATTGTGATATTTCTTTAAAGTAATTATCAAAATGCAATGAAGAGTGTTTGAATTGTAAATCCGATGCCTTGTCAACTCGAGATATTGTCCTATAAATTCTTTTGCTATTTTTCTGCAATAAAACTACAACCATTATATGGAAATTTTCCAGTGCCTGAATTGAGGTCGGAGATAACTTAATACCACAACGTTGACATGTAAACCGCTTTTCTCAATCCAATCTTAAGTTTCTGTCGGTCTGTAGAAAATTTGATTTTCCGCATAACAGGAGACCTTCGGGTTTTGTCTCGGGACATACGATGTGGTTTCGTGGGCTGCAATTTCGTCGTAGGATGGTCTCAACTCCGAAGAGACCCTGGGTCTCAGAGAGTTGTTGCGGCAATTATTGGTATTACTGCCACGTGCGCGGCGGTCCCGCGCGAATTCAAAAAGTTGCCACGGTGAGTTTTAAGTTTTGACGAGCGGCGCACCACACATCACCTGAGCTTGCCCATCTGTAAACAAGATTTATACGCAACAGCGTTTCAGCAAAACTTTTCTCCCATGTGTAAACCTACCACCTTCACCCCGCCAAATACCTGCCCTAGTATCGGCGCGATGCGATGGTCGAGACGCTTCTTATCCCCAACACGATAGGAAATATTTCAACCTGGTAGCAAACGTCCGGAGCTTACGTAATCCCCAACGCGTTTTAACTCTGAAGAGGTCTGAAACCTCAATGACTCCCCTCGGTTATCCTTCATTCCTGGCCTCCCAGGAAAAGATGCACTTTACAAACTTGTTTCTGGTTCCTATCATGTGTCTCCTATATATTTCTACGGAAAGTTCAAAAGATGAGCTAATGTTTTAGAGCTAAACAATATTCCAAATAAATCCGCTGAACTTTATTCGGAGATAGTGCGTTATTTTTTAACTCACAAGGGGAGGGCCAGAAGTCTTTTTTTATTCAAATTGTTTTTACTGAACTGTTTTCCTAGGAAAATTAGTTGTCTTAGCAATAATATGTTTTTTTTAATTAAATTTAAAAAAAATTGTATTCTGATTATAAAGAAAAATAATATAGAGTTGAAAAGAAATTCATCTAAGGCCCTCGTAAGCCAACTGAAACTTTCTTGATTCAAAGACGTTTACTATTGAGCTGCGCGGATTAAAAGTTTTTTTCTTCCATCCATATAAACTGCTATACTTTCTTGAAAAATATATTAATAGAGAAAACAGTCTGTCCCTTTCCTTGTAAGAGGCGAAACAAAAATTGTATAACTTTTAGAGTTTCATAGGAAACACGTATGATCTCCTATGAACGTCTATCAGTCCCTGAACACGCCTAAACAATTTTTTAAGTCTTTCAAAGAATATACTTATATTTCAAAATCGGCTTTCTATTAAAAATTTAAGTCTTAATCAAACCAGTTATTCAACGTAAAGAGAAAGGGATAGGAAAACTAATGGTCCAAAAGACCCCTATGATGAAGGCTTTTTTGCAATAAAATTTTTCTCAGGAATGGTTCATATTAAAGTTCATAGAATTTATAGTTAATATGTTAAATCAAACTTAATTTATTATAGATTTTTTTTTGGTTTATATCAGTGGTGGAAAAATAAAAAAAAATTGGGAAAATCGTGTTTTTTAGACCCCTGTGCTGAAAGCCTCTCTTTGAATTCAGTTTTCTTCGAAAATGGCTTAAACTGCTGCACTTGCAATGTAGAATTCCGATAGAAAATAAAGCGTTCTATGTTACAGTTTTATTCATATCCGCATTTTAAAATAGTAATAAAAATGAAGAAAATTATGTTTTTTTTACCCCTATGCTAAAAGATCTTCTTTTAGTCTTATGTTCTTTCCGAACTTCTTCAATTGAATCTTCTTGTATGTAGAATTAGGATAAAAAAAATGTCTATGCCATAGTTTTTTTTACTGATATCAGTGGTTCAAAAATATAAAAAAAATAAAGAAAATTTGTTTAATTAGAATTTCATGCTTGCAGCTTTTCTATCATTCTAATTTTCTTTAAAAGTGACTTGAATTGAAGCTGCTATCATTTTCAAGTGTGGTGAGTAATAGAATGACCTTTGTTATAGTTTTCTTTCATTATATCGGCAGTTAAAGATATTGAAAATGGGGCATATTTTTTTTTCAAACGCTTATGCTGGAAGCTTTTCTTTCAGTCTGATTTACTTCTGGAATGAGTCATATTGAAACTTTTGTCTTGTACAATCAAGCTCAAAAAATAGAATATTCTAGTTTATGGTTTTTCTTTAAATATAAGTTGTTGAAAAATAATTAAAATGGGGAAAATTTAGTTATTCAGTCCCCTATGCTGAAAGCTTTTCATTTAGCCTGGTTTTCTTCGAAAAAAGCTCAAATTTAAGCTCTTAGCATTTAGGATTTACATAAAAAATAAGGTTTTTTAAGTTTTAGTTTCTTTTTAGTTTGCAAAAGTGAAAAAAATTATCAAAATTGAGAAGGCGTTTTTAGAACCCTAGGCTGAAAGCTTCTATTTTAGTCCAAATTTCTTTCGAAGTTGCTGAACTTTAAGCTATGATAATGTGTAATTGGAAGAAAAATAAATTTTTTTAGCTCTAATCTTTTTTGACATTAGTAGTTGAAAAAATAAGGGAATTTCATTTTTAAAGTCCCTGATTCTGAAAGCTTTTCTCCTAGTCTAATTTTCTTCCGAAATAGATAATATCAAATAAATTTTTCTAGCTTATAGTATTATTGCTTTGAAATCATAAGCTGAAAAATAAAAAAATGTGGAATATTTTGTTTCCAAGTCACCTTTGCTGAAAGCTTTTCTTTTTGTCTGGTTTTTTACGTAAAAGGTAGAAACTGAAGCTCTTAGCATTGAAAATTGAAATAGAAAGTACAATTTTCTGTGTCATACATATTCTCTATATCAGTGGTGAAGCAACAAAAATTTTTCAAATTATACTTTTTCAAATCCGCGACGTTGAGAAATATTAGAGATACGGAACAAATAAAAAAATTAAAATAATAAAATTATACCAATCAAAGAGATCTAAAATAATCCCTTTTAATTTTGCAGCATTTTGTTTTGTTATCTGGTTTTTTATATTCTGATGCGGGCTTAGTGATTGTTAAAATCCGCAAGATAGAAAAAGCTTTTTTCCTCGAAAAGTTTTACAAAACATCCTTTTATTATTTTTCGATATTTTGCACCAGAAACACACATAACACATTGAAAACAGCGCGAAATACAAAAAAACAAAAAAAAAAAAAAAAAACTTACAAAACAAATAAAACGTTAAATGAACAATAACGTCCATCATATAGTTAATAATAAAAAATAAAATTGCTTCATATAAAAATTAAGAGCAAACTAATAAAAACCACAAAAGTGGTTTAGAAAGAAAAAAAGTATCCTTCAACTTCAGCAGAAAAGTTTTTCTGTAATCAGGATGATGTGGGTTTTCTTGAATCGGCAGAACCGTATTGGTGAATTAGTAAACTCTCTTTTTGTAAGAATCTTTTACCCATTTGATTTGTAATTAGGAGTTGACGCAAAATATGTTAATATGTCTTAACTCTTAACTTATTTTTTGATGTTCTTCTTGTGTAAAATTTGACCTTACGATTTCAGTTTTAAATATGTTATATTGTCAACTTTAATTAAGTAGAATGTCCATTGAATTTTGATTTACAATTTTTTTTTTATTTCCAATTTCAAAATTTTACGGAAACAATACTTAAATATAAAATACTTGAGATATTAATTAGATTTATTTTTTCAGTGAAACATAGCGAGGCAGCTAAAATTCTTCTATTTCCAACATTTTTGACACACGCCTGTTCAGAAAACTAACTGGCATGACACTGTATCTGTGATCCGATTAAAATTTCCATTTGACGCCAAATACCTTTTTTACTGTTCCCTTACATTCATTTTGATAGTAGAAATATGGTCATCCACAAAATAAAAACTGAAATTTTTAGTCACAAATGAAAATTTATCTTAACTCTGCTATCTAATATTCTTTGCTATATTGTTACTGAGAAAATAAATACATTATGTAAGACAAATATTGAAAATAGTAAGAAAACAGATTTAAATTATCAATGTGTTTTTGCATCTATTTAAATCAAAGAGTGTAAAATTTATAAAAAAAGTTATTTTAGAAGATAAAGTTTCAAAACGTTTAGGAGGTAAATATGGCAGAATTAATTTACTTAATTTTGAATAAGAAAATTAAGCTTTTGTTAGGAATGGAAAAGGACTCGCAGCTTTCACATTATTCTACTTCTATTCTCAGCCCTTTTTTCTGACTGATTAGTTTTTATAACCCCTCACATTTCCAACTTTTTCAGCGTGAAACTTGATTTCTTAGAAAAAATTTAATAAAACTGTAACTCAATTTTCCAATTTCTCACTCGACTACTTTCCTGGAAAAATCTACTGCATGTAAAGGTTAATCAAATTCATATTTTATTGTACAAAAACACATTTCATAGGATGTATCATCTGATTCAAATTAAAATTATCACAAGCTAGTTACAAAAAATAATTTTTACTCACATTGGAAACCCTAAGTAACAAATAATGGAAGGTCCACTCACCTGTAAGAACACGAAAAAAAATGTGAGTGCAATATCACCACAGCGAATACATAAAAAGTTTCAATTCTTTTTAGATACTTGAATCTTTTTTATTGTCGTAAACTGTTACATTTCTTTTTTTAATTATTTTAGAAGGCAAATGGAGATATCCTATCTTTCTGATAAATGTAGTATAGACATTTTAGGTGTGAGTGATGAAAAATTCATTCCGCTCTATAAATGTCCAATTTCTGCACTGAGTGCTTTCCACTTTGTATTTTTATATGGAAATGAATGAATGGAGAAATTTTAGGCCAGTTGCGTAGGCAGGGTAAAATAACTTTTCAGTAGAACAATGGAGTTACAAATTCAAATTCAATTCTGATATAGTTCAAAAACTAAATTGACATTCGTTTGGAAAAAATTTAATTTTTACTTGTAACAATAAGCCGTTTTTAGCTTTATATTCTATGTTTCAAAGTATGGCAAAATTAAAACTGTTTGAGATTTTAAGATTATAAGAAACAGACAAAAACATTTTTTTTAACAGATTAATAAGATAAGGGTCTTAAAAAATTTGAAGGTGACCTCAAAAATATTAAGTTTTTAATGATTTTCATTGTTTCGAAAAGCTTGGAATGCTGTTAGACTTTTCAAAATTGTTTTAAATTGCCTTAACTTCCTTGAAATCTTCTGAACTCCTTTGAATTTCTTGATATATCTAAATTTATCTAAATTCTCTGATGTATAAATTCACAAAATTCAGAAAATTAAACAGATTTAAAGTAGTTCAGGGGATTTAAAGAAATATGAGAATTTTGAATATTCAAGGAATTCAGGTGGTTCAAGGTTTAAAGAAGAAATGACTAATTTTCAGCTTCAAATTCTCAGTAGCAAAATTATTAAAATTTGTGAGACTACGAACAAAAAATTTGTCCAGTTAAATAGCCTCGAAGTTTTTTATAATTATACAAACAATTAGTATAGCTTATTTACAGTTTGCTTCTTATCTAAGACTGTGTGAATTAGGACTTATGCCATCATTTAATTTGAAGTAATAAAAATTAAAAAACGTACTAACTTGAGAAAGAAAATTAGAGAAAGATGGCAACTAAAACGTGAAATATATTTATCATGAAAAGTTTTTTTCAAATAATGAAAATAACCAACTCAGCGGTTGCATGTAATAACAACCTACTTGCATTTTAAGAATTCATTAGTTTTTTATTTGATCTTGTAGATTATTTTTAATTATTGACATAGAATTTTGAATCACAAATCTTTAAGAATGAGAATTTTTGAAATCAACACCGCAAAAGAGTCAATATTTAAATATTTACACTTTTGCCAAAATTTGACAGTTGTGACATGGCAGTGATTCAATAATACAGAAAAGACCAAGCAGTGGTTGCAAAGAATATGCAATTGCCAAGCGGTTCTAAAAATATGTACCAAAGGAATTACAACAAGTTTAGAAACAACAGAAAGCTTTTCCTTATCAGAACAGCCGATAAATTTCTACTGACACAACACCTCTTTCCACTCGTTTTCAAAAATCATTCTGATGTTCTTTTTCGAGAAGTACATTCTTTTCCAAAAGATAGAAATGAAGATCGAAATATCGACATCGCGAATAAAGTACATCTATTGATAAGCCCGCCATATGTCTGGCTTTCATCTGTGGTTGTTTTTTCCTACTAGATAGGAACGTTCCTTAGAAATATGGTCTTGCAGAATCGTATTGTAGTATATGGAGAAATTGCATCTGTGCCGGAAATGCCAATAGATTCATCATCAGAGCAGCGCGGATTTGTCTCTTTATTTGCAGCTGTTTATACTAGGATGATAGTACTTTTTTGTTAGGAACCTAAAAAATTCGGGAATTTGGTTGGATACATACCCCACTCACGAATAGGTCATTACTAAACTTGATATATGTTGAAGCAATAAGATGTGCTTTTCAGCTATTCTCGAGAGAAAGGGGTTTCAAAAAATCCACGTACGTTGCATGGACCGCGATGTGAGAGTTTTTCAAATCCCAGTTAGATCAGGCGCACAATGGGTAAATACAAACTTTATTGGAAAAGGCGCACCCGATAGTATAATTTTTATCGAACTTTGAAGCTTTTATTAAAATTACCCTTTAAGGTCTTTTAGTTAGACGCACCTTTTTACTATTTTTTCATAAATAGGTTTTATTTTATTTGCGAATTCAAGTCCAAATGTCTTCGCAAACACTCTCTGCTATCATATTTTTTAAACTTCCAAAAAAAAGTAGTAATATAAACAATTTTTTTAGGCAAATACACATTTTTACCAATGTTTTCATTAACAGGCTTCACTGTCGTTTCGAGAATTATTAATAGCTTTTTACAATTTGAATTTTTTTTCAAATAAGCATACGACAGCAAGAAGTGTTTGCAAGGTATGATTATTTGAGTTGATTACGTACAAAAAATTAAGCCTATTCATAAAAAAACTTTGAAAATGTGCAGTTGCTCAAAACATTGTTTGAATAGATGTCAAACAGCAGCTATTTCTAACTTATTGTAAACGAAATTTAATATTTTCTATATTCATACAGAAGCTATGAATTTGAAGCATCTGATCATTGGGAATCACGAGAAAATGACTTTTTTTATTAGTTTGTTCATAATTAAAAATATTATTTCAATTGCAACTCATTGGACATTATATTAAGTCACTTATTATATTGATTCATAGCTCGGTTTGATTAATTTGAAAGTCCTAAAAAAATGGTATTACTGAAAAGTTAGACCAAACAAAGTTTAAACTTTGTTGTTAAATAACAAATTTCGGTAACGCTATTTAGAGTGATTTTCAACTCATCCCTTCGTCTTGTGACCATTTGTGACCTTTCGGTGACCTTTTCCCTCTCTCAAAATGGCATATGTCATTAAATTTAACCCCCTTCTCTTTTTAAATATGAGAAGTAAATGTTTTTCATGTAAGCGTCATTCCAATAATGAAAAATGAGTTAAAGCTATTTGATACAAGTATATTTAAAGCATTTAATTATTCAATATATATTTAATATAGCTTATATTTAAATATTAACTTGCACGGCAGATAAACTTTACAGATTAGGAGCTGTCCTCAAAATATTCTTCCCTTATTAAAAGAATTTTTATATTATCCTCTGTTTTCAAGAAAATTCCCTTTTTTCTTGTTTTTTTTTTGCTTAATTTTCCACTAAACTAATAAAATCTTCTTAAAAAATTCAACTTTTCTTAGTTAAAATATAATTAACATTTGTTGGTAGAAAATTAATCTTCTTAGTGAACAATTCATGACTTCGGTATAAAAATGGAAATGCTTGGTTAGAAATAATTTTCTGTTTTGTATAGGAATTCAACTATTTTGTGATAAATTTTTCTTTTTGTTTAGGCTCAAAATTCATTATTTTCATTATTTCATTCATTAGGCAAAAATTGTTGACTTAAAATTAAAATATTTTTCTGATGAAATAATTGACCATTACATGCTTTGTTGAAAATTCATTTTTCAGTTGCAAAAATCAACAAATTAGTTTAAAGTTAACCTAATTTGTAAGAAATTGATTTTTGATGTGGACAATGTATTATTATACATCCAAATTGAACTATTCGATCGTAATATTTTTTGTCTAAAAATTAATAGCTCACGGTTAAAAATAAAACAGTTTTTGGAAAGTTTTTTCTTGTATTGCAAATTCAAGAACTTCATATAGAATAAAACTATTTAATTAAAAATTAGCTTGTTTGCTAGAAATTAATATTTTTGGTTAAAAATTCGACTTCTTTAGTAGAAAATTAATTCATTTAACGTCAAATTGAATCATTTATTTGAAAATACAACTGTTTTGTTGAAAATTTATTGTTTTTTAATAAAATTAATTTTTTCGTCTGAAAATTTTGCTAATACATTTTTGGTTGAAAACTTATTCCTTATAAGTTGAAAATTCAAGCATTCAACCATTTTGTCGAAACTTATTATTTTCTTTGAAGATTTAGCTCTTTTGTAGGAAATACAAATGTTTATTTTGAAAACTTGACTATTCTGCTAAAAATTCATCTTTTTTTGCATAATCCAACAAGTTCATTGTTAATTTTGTTGTTGTTGAAAATTATTCTTTTTTTAATTTAAAATGTAAATATTCTATTTTCAATTACAAACTTATATTTTCTAATTGAAATTTCAACTACTTGGTGATGAATTCATAAAATTTGTTGAGAAATCCTCTTGCATTTAAAAATAATTCTTCTTGATTGGGAATTCATCTTTGTAAGTTGAATTTGAGCTATTGGGTGAAAAATTGAAATCTTTTTTTATAAGTTTAACAACTTTATTTGAAATTTAACTATTTCAATAAAGTCATCTTTTTTGATCGGAAATCAAGCAGTTTTTTTTAATTCATCCTTTTGGGTTAAAAATTCATCTTATATTGTAGAGAAGTTACCTTTCTTGTTTGAATTTTCATCTCTCTTAGCTAAAAACTAACTTTTTGACCAAAATGCTACTATTAATGCTTAAGATTTAACTTTCTTGAAAAAAATGGATTTTTTTGTTGTTTTAAAAATAACACTATTTGATTGAAAATTCAACTAATACATTTTTAATGTGTCCCTCCTATGTAACAGTTCACGACGTTAGCTCCCAAATTTGTAGGGGAGACAATGCTACTGTACACAATGAACCTGCAGTAAATAATTATTAATTCAAGCTACAAATATACCTGAAATAAGTTATTCTAAAATTGATGTGTAAACAGTCAGAGGCGTTTAAACGTACCATTCCCGGTGAATTTTTCTGTGTATAGTAACCAATATTTTGAAAATCTTTTTTTCTGATACGCAGACAAAAGTAAACCAAATATTTAACGAAAATAAGGAAAAAAATTTGCTTTTACACTTTAAAATAGATATTTTTCCTGCTCACGTACTTAAAACCTTTGCGGACCATTGAGCATCTCGATTAATATGAGAGCTTTCTTTTGAATAATTGGTCCGTATACAAAATAACCTCTGTTGCTCGCCTGCTTAAATCATTCGAATATAGCAGTATTCAAAAGCACTTCACTATTTTGCAACAAAACACGTTGCAAAACACTTGTCATCACTTGACAGCTTGAAGTTACAAAACGTCGTAAAGGAAAGATAGATTGGATAGCTATGCGACATGCGCGGCGCTACCAATTTGGAACTATTACAAGGAATTTGAATTTAAATTAAATATTAACAAGAATACTTAAAGTAAATAATTAATATCAAACCGTAATATAAAATTTTCATCAAAAATGACTTGATATTCACTGCCCTTTTTTATTTAAATTGCTTTGGCTATAACTTTGAGATTCGCAAAAGTTCGCTTGTCCAGTGACACTGTTGTTAAGGTCAAAGACGTACTACACTAACACATTTAATCACACAAAATTAGTCATTGCAGGAAATAATTTTATTGGTCCGAGCGGCTTCAGTTGGCTCCGGAGCCCTGCTGCTGGTCGACGCGAGTCCGCTATTGTGCTTATTCGTTATGCAAACGTGTGTGCTTTTCTCGCTTGCAAGTAAACTGCGACGCAACGGCATGACGCAGTTGTCCAGCAAGGTCGTTGAGGTACAGCGTTTTATCGCTACGCTCCTGTTTTTCACGCTTGACTAAGCATAAAAGACCTCCCCCTTTGGCCCTGCGGCTCCTCTAACTATAATTCGCGGCGTAGCGTCAATTCTCGGAAGATACCAATCAAGGGGAGGGAAATACAGGTTTGACTGTATTTTACATGCATTAGTACTTGAAATTATTAGTTATTATCTAATGTATGTTTATTATTCATTGAAGG
>JAUELO010000179.1:44720604-44738411 GCA_032357855.1 Amphibolips quercusostensackenii | reverse complement strand
GGGTAGGGGTTTAACAAAAATTATTTTCTTGACCAGTCACAGGGCTGCCTTCTTGACCCCCCTCACGGGACCTGGAAAAGGGGTTGGGGTTTGACCAACATTATTTCTGTGACTAGTCACAAGGGAGCCTTTCCGCTTTCCACGAGAAGCTGGAAATGGGTAAGGGGAAAGATCGAAATTTGACCAGAATTATTTCTGTAATCAGTCACAGAGGTGCCTAATTACTCTTGTCGACACTAAGGGACTGTTGTCACGGTAATGCACAGTACCGAAATAGATGATCGTTAGATATATCACTAATAGTCTCGGAAACTATCACTCTTGGAAAAAAATGATTTTAAAAGAAAATTTGTACCTCATTGAGATCTACAACTTTTGTCAAAAAAATTTTGCAGAATTTTTCGTATTGGCTGAGATAAACTCAAAAATCCATAATGTTCATAGGCTTTTTTACATAAAAATCGATATATCATTCATTTTCTCGGAAACTATCAGTCGCAGAAAAAAATATTTAAAATAAAACATATCTACCACAATGAGAGCTACAACTTTTGTAAAGAACATTTTGCAAAATTTTGCATATTGGCTTAGATCAACGCAAGTATGACTTTTATGGTTTTTTCATGGTTTTACCATTAAGATGGCCTAGCCGCCAATTTTCACTATCAAATTCGTAATCAGCTTATCGAAGCACATAAGCATGCGAAGTTTAACTAAAATCGGAAAATTTTAGCTATTCGGAACTGCACCCAAAAAAACTTATAGTATTATTCACAAAATTAAAATCTGTTTATTGCAATCTATAAAATAATTATTACAGTTTGCAAAATGTGCGCTGATATCTCTTTATTCATTTTGTGAGGAAAAAAAATTATATCTTGATACATAAGAAACTTTCTAGTAACAGGATTTCTTCTAAACGAGATGCTTCTTTCATAAGAATCTAAAAGATTGAAATTACTATTTACATTTCAATAAAATAACTGTTTGAAAGACCAAAAAAATTCAAATTCCAGGTTCTCGTAAAAAATGCAAGATTTCCAGGTTTTCAAGATTTAAAAATAATTCAAGGAGAATTCCAGATTTTCAACGTTTTTAAGTTGGCTGGACACCCTGTGTGATAGAGACAGACAAGAATCCTTGAAGTATCAATCTTAGATTTTTTGCTTTTAGACTTTTCTGAAGGCTTTCTAGGGAATCGTGTTTTTAAGAATTTTGCTTGAACGAAGACTGGGTGGGTGGTTTCTTTCTGCGGTGGCCTCGATTCCAGGCAAGGTGTGCGTGAGAATTGTGTAAAAGAGATGAAGATGCTCAGGATGCGTCGGAAGCGCAAGGGATCAAGCCCGACTAGGTAAAGGAAGGAAGAGTCGGACAGCTTCATCTCGGCGGTGGTCCCTTCCTCGCGGCACAAAAACCTCGCGGCAGAATGCACCTCCGCGAATAAAAATATAATCCCTTGGTCGATGGGATTCCTCTTACCAGGAGTAATTTCATCCTCCTGGTACTGTGCACCAACACCTTTGCACCATACGGATACATCGCTTGTGTCGACAATTTATATTTTTTTCTTCATTTCGACATTATTTAGAACAAAAAAGTTCAATTATTGAAAAGGGCATGGCGCCATTTTTGATTGTTTCTCGAAACCATCTTGAAATTACTCAAAACAATTTAAGAATATTGTTGTCGGGAAACCGGCATTTATGATTAGATGAAGCTGTCGTTCCCTTTTCCCGTTTAAGATAAAAAGTCTGCAGACTTTAGGTTCATGAAAAATTTAAGGTTGTTCGAATAATGTTTAATAATAATAATAATAATAATAATAATAATAATAATAATAGCAATCAATGGAACAAAGTTGCCCAGCCTTTTGCTATAAAAAACGTAATGTGTAGATTTTCAAAGATTTCTAAAAAAGAGGGTTTTTAAGAATTTGCAAATGTTTCAAAAAAATAAAAAAGTTCTCATAAAATTCCTGAGAAAATTTTAACTGATTTTTTTTAAAATAAATTTTAAGAGAAAATTGACAAAGAGCAGCGGAACCTTTTTTTTCTAGGTGGGGGCAGAGGCATAGAAATATAATATTGAATGGCATAATGTGTACACAGTATAATAACATTACACTGTGCAAAAAGTTTACATAAATAATAAATGCACAAATAAACAATTAATAGTATATAATTAATAATAATAAGTAATAAATACAGATATAAAATTCACGTTGCCGGAAATCTCACAAATTTCACAAAAATTACCAAATATTTTCAATGTATTTCAAAAATTTTGCAAAAATGTTTAAAAATTTCACAAAGATTTCATTGATTTTGCGAAGATTAAAAAAATTTCGTAAAGATTTCAAATATTGCACAAAGATTTTAATAATTTCCTAAAGATTTCGCAAAAATTGTGAAGTTTAAGAAAAAATTTTCAATATATTCAAAAGATTTCACAAAGCTTTGAATGATTTTTCGAAGAATTCGGATAGATGTAAAAGATTTTCCAAAGACTTTGATTATTTCACAAAGATTTCCGATAGATTTTAAAGATTACACAAAGATGTCAATAATTTCAAAAATATTAAAATATTTGATCCATGTTTTGGATAGATTCATTAAACTTTTCAAAGACTTCAATTATTTTTCGAAGATTATACAAATTTCTTAAATATTACCAAATATTTCGAAAATACTTAAAATATTTCGTAAAGATTTCCAAAGATGTCAAAAAGATTTCAAAAAAATTTGAACAATTTTTCAAAGATTTAAAAAGTTTTACCAATATTTAGCAGACTTCGGATAATTAAAAATTATTCACAAACACTTCAATTATTTCACAAAGATTTTAGATAGATTTCAGAGAGTGCAAAAAGATTTTTATCATTTCGCGAAAATTTCAAATAGATTTTAAAATGTGCGCAAAGATTACAATGATTACTAAAGATTTCACAAAAATTTTTATTATTTTACAAATATTATCAGATATTTCACAAATATTTGTACTATTTTGCAAAGATTTCAAAAGATTTTCGGAAGATTGTACAAATATTTTAATGCTTTTCTAAAGATTTTAAAGATTTCACAAAGAGTTCAAATATTTCGTAAATGTTTCAGATAGATTTCAATAATTTCTTACAGATTTTGTGAAGATTTAAAAGATTTCGCTATGACTTCGGATAAATTAAAAAAATTTTATAGAGACTTAAATGAATTCAATAATTCCACAAATATTTAAAAAATATTTCCAAAGATATCAGGAAAATTTCACAAGGATTTCAATAATTTCCTAAAGATTTCAAAGATTTTACAACGATTTCGAATATTTCGTAAAGATTTCAAATAGATTTAAAATATTTTACAAAAATGAAGGATTTCAAAGAGTGCCCAAATACTTCAATAATCTCTCAAAGATTTCACACAGATTTTAATAATTTGACTTGTATTATTGAATAGTCTGAGAATATTTCAATTATTTTATAAACATTTCAAATAGATTTTGAAGAGTGCACGAAATTTTTAATGTTCCACTAAGAATTTCACAAACATTCCAATAATTTCACAAATATTATCAAATATTTTAAAGTTTTTTTAATATTTCGCGAAAATTTCACAAATATTTTAATGACTTCCAAAAGATTCCAAATATTTTATTAAGACCTGAATAATTTCAATAATTTTACAAACATCACCTAATATTTCAAAAATATTTCAAACATTTTAAAAAAATTTCCAAAAATATCAGAAAGTTTTAAAAACAATTTTTAATGATTTTGTAAGTATTTCAAAGATTTCAATTATTTTACAAATATAATCAAATATTTAAAAAATTTTGAAAAGATTATAACATATTTCAATAACTTTTTTAAGATTTCAAATGTTTTGCAAAGATTTTAGGTGTATTTCGAAGATTGTACAAAGATTTCAATGATTTCCCAAAGGTTTCAAAATTTCAATAATATTTAAAATATTTCACAAAGACTTGAGATAGATTTTAAGACGATTTCAATGATTTTCTAAGGATTTTAAATATTTAAATTATTTTACAAAAATTTCAAATAGATTTTAAAGAGTTCACAAAAATTTCAATTATTTCTCAAAGTTTTCAAATATTTTATTAAGACTTCAATAATTTTAGAAACATTACCAAATATTTTTTAAAAATTTCGAAAATTATCAGAAAGATTTAAAAAAGATTTGAATGATTTTCTAAGAATTTCAAAATTTTCAATTATTTTACAATATTATCAAATATTTTTAATATTTTAAAAAGATTTCAAAAGATTTCACAAATATTTCAATGATTTTCTAAAGATTTCATAAAAGATTTTAAGTGTTTTGCAAAGATTTCAGATATATTTCAACGATTGTACAGAGATTTTAATAAATTCTTGAAGATTCAAATAATTAAAAAAAATGTTGAATATTTCGCAAGGCTTTCAGATAGATTTCGAAACGATTTCAATAATTTTTTAAAAATTACAAAAGATTCTAATTATTTCTTAAATATTATTAAATATTTAAAAAGATTTTTAATATTTTGCAAAGATTTTGAAAACATTTCACAGATATTTTAATGATTTCCTAAAGATTTTCAATATTTTATTAAGACTTTAATGATTTCAATAAGTTCACAAATATCACCAAACATTTCAAAAATTTTTAAGAGATTTAAAAAAATATCAGGAAAATAAACGATTTTTAAAATAAAATGTCCAATTAGCAAAATAAGAAAGTTTTATAAAAAATTCGATCAAGTTTAAAAAAATTTAAAAATATGCAAACTTATATGATTTCAAACTTTAAAATATTTCACACAAGTTTAAAATAAAGCTTAAATTTTTGAACATTTGAAAATAAAACATTTAAAGCTTCTCAAAGATTTTGAAAAGTTTTACAGTAATAAAAAAATGTTTCAAAATTCTTGTAAAAATTTTAACTGATTTTTTATTTAAAAAAAAATTCATATTTTAAAATATTTTTTATTATTTCCTGAAATTTTGAAAAAAAATGTGTACGATTTTAGAGAGAAAATCTCTCAGTTATCAAAATTACAGAATATTATAAAAAAATTTTTTTTAATTTTCAAGGTTTCATAGCAATAAAAAATATTTCTCAAAATTCATGGAATCATTGAAACTGATATTTGTTTCGAAAAAATTAATTTTGAAAGAATATTTAAAAAGATTATAAAATTTTTTAAAAGATTTCCAAAATTGTCAAAACAGAATCTGGAAGATTTAAACACAAGTTTTTTAACTTTTTAGAATATTTAGAAAGTTTAGAAAGTTTTAAAATGATTAAAAATTAATTTCAGGTTTAAAATATTGCAGAAATTTAAAACAAAATGTAAATTTTGCAAGATTTCGAACAAAATTTTAAACTATTTTAAGAAGTTTCAAAGGCTTCAAGAAAATAAAACACTTTCTTGAGATTCCTTAGAAAATTTTTAATGACTTTATTTTGAAAAATTCATTTTTAACGAAAATTAAAAAAGGTATTATAACGTTTCAAAATATTTCTACAAATTTAAAAAATATTTGGAAGATTTTAAGGGCAATTTTTTTTAATTTTGAAAGATTTGTATCAAGTTTTAGGTATAATTTGAGTTAGTTTAAGAGATTTTAACCTTCTAAGCTTCTATATCTTTTAAACTAACTTGAATTTTTCCTAGAATTTTTTAAAATTCTGAAAAATAATAAAATATGCTTTTTTGACGTACCTAAAATCTTTAGCAAAAAATTTTTTATTTCCTGAAGAATCTTGAAAAAATTGTTTTGAAAATTCGTCTTTTTTGGTTCGAAAATTAATCTGTTTTTGTTGATGATTACACTACTTTGTTGAAGATTTCTCTTTTTTGGTTTAAATTGCAACTAATTGAAAATTATGAGTTTTTGGACAAGGATTAGAATAATTTGTTAAAAATTCATTTTTATATTATTTATTCATCATTTTTGTTAAAAATTCATTTCTTTGGTTGACAATGTCACTATTTCGTTAAAAATTTGTCTTTTTGGTGAGAAATTTATCTATTTCGTTAAAAATTTATATTTTTGTGACAGAACATTGAACTGGTGTAATTTTGTTTTCTAGGACAGGGCTATTTTATTTCAAATTTGTCCTTTTCGGCATGAATTCAACTACACCTTATTCAAGATTAAATTTTTTTTTTGTTGAAATTTCATTTATGTTTGCGCAATAATATATTCTGTAATTTAATAATAATAATAATTGATGAAACAAAGTTCTTTAACGCTTTGAAATACAAAATTTAATGTTTTTCATTTAAGAAATAAGATATAGAAAAGGAATGTGGACGATTTTAAAGCAAAAATGTTCAATTAGCAAGATTACAAAATTTTATAAATAATTCGAGTAAGTTTAAAAGATATCTTGAAGTTTTGAAAATACTGAAATTAATTGAAAACTTAAAATTTTTTTTTAAAGTTAAAAAAAATACATTTTTTAATATGTGTAAACCAAAATGTTGAAGCTTCTTAAGCATTTTGAAAGGTTTTACTACAATAAAACATATTTCTTATAATTCATAGAATGATTTAGACTGATATATTTTTTTAAAAAATAATTTAAAGAGAATATTTAAAAAACTTTAATGATTTCGAAAGATTCACAAAATTAAAACAGAATCTGGAAGATTTATAGCTATTTTTCTATTTTTTTGAATATAAAGAAAATTGGTACAGAATTCGAATAATTTTGAAAGATATTTATTCACAAGGTTTAAATGTTTATAAAATAATTAAAAAATAATTTCATTACTTGAGAAAATTTACAAAAATTAAAAACAAAATGTACATTTCTGAAGGTTTAAAAAAAAATTTCGAATCTTTTGTTACGTGGTAAATAAGGAATAAATCATTTGTATTTGAAACTGAATTGCGGACAGCAATTCAGTACGTCTTTATTACTTTAATGCTAGAAGAGAACTACATGTGCGTCGTGCCTGAACGCTACACGATGGCCCACGTATGTCAGAGGCACGTTAGCCCAAGTAGTGGGGGTAAGGAGTGAGATTAGGTCGCTCGTAACATCTTGTTAAATCATGGAAATATCGTTGATACTTTTGAATTCGTTGAAAATCCTTTATAATCCTTCAAATTTATTGAAAATCATTCAGAATCTCTTTAAATCCTTTCAAATCATAGAATATATAAAAAGCTTTAGAAATCTCGTAAAATACCATGCAAGTCAATTCTGCTATTCCAAAATTAATATTTTGAATTACCTAAGGGGGTTTCCATCAGAATCTAGAACCAGTTAAAATTTTAAGAGTGTCCTAACTAGTGCTAGATTCTGGTTCCAACCCCCTTTAGTAATTCCAATTATTAATTTAGGAATTTCCAAATTTACCCTACATGTCCGAAATTACCCCGTTTTAGGGTACCTCAAAATCCCTCGAAATCTATTGAAATACTTGAAAATCACTGGAAATTTCGAAAATCTCTTGCAATCCCTTGATAGATAGCTTACATTGAAAATAATTAATATATTCATATGTTGTGTGAAAAATAAAATCCTATTAATGAAGCATGGAGGGAAGAAGGTGTATAAAAATCTTACGAATTCTCACAATTGTGGAAGAGGGGGTCTAAAATTAAAAAAATCATCCTTACATAATTAACGGACGTTCTCGAAAGAACTTTATAAAAAATAACTTTTAAAAGGGGTATGGTCTCAAGTGTTCTAAAGAAGTGTTAGATTGGGTTTAACAGTAGCATCTTTTATTCATCGTGGCTGCTCGCTGTGTGGCTTGACGACTGCGTGAGCTGAGTTTACACACGCTCTAGTTAAAGTTCTACAGCCCGCGGACTAAGAATCGATCTGTTGAATTTTCTTCCAGTTCTTGGATCATCCAACCACGATACACGTTAACTGCTCTCCGAAAAGTCTCATCCCACCTTGAACTGAAAGAAACTACATAATCTTCTTTTATTCGAAGACTCTTCTACATTAAAATCTTGGCTAGCATGTACCCCTTCACAACTTCTAGAACAATTTGTTTGTCTTTGCTCTTCTTCTGCCAACTTCATCCTAAATATCCGTTAGAAGGCACGAAACCAAAAAGCATTATTTATAATGCGGTTGAATTTTCAACCCGAAAAGTTGAATTGTTAAATTTTTAAATTGAATAATTGTTGTCTTAGCTCTGTTTCCGTCAACTGTATATTAAATATCTGCTAAAAATAACAAAGCAAGACGATGTTTTTTGGAATGCAGTCGAATTTTCAACCCGAAAAGTTAAATAATTGAATTTAAATAATTAATAATTGTCTTCGCTTCTTTTCTTCAAACTGTATCCTGAGTATTTGTCAGAAGACACCAAAGCAAGACAATATTTTCAGAATGTAGTTGAATTTTCAACCCAAAAAGTTCAATTATTGAATTTATTTTATTATTACTTCTCTTTGCTCTTCATCTCTGAACTATATCCTAAATATTCTTTAAGAGGCACTAAAGCAAGACGATATTGTTTGAAATGCAGCTGATTTTTCAACCCGAAAAGTTTAATTATTGAATTTAATTGAATAATAATTGCCTTTGCTTTCTTTTCACCAACTGTATCCTAAATATACGTTGAGGGACACCAAAGCAAGACGAATTTTCCAGAACGCAGTTGAATTTTCAACCAAAAAGTTGAATCACAGACGAAAACAATTTATTTTTAGCTTAAAGGATGAATTTTGAACCAAGAAAGATTACTTTTGCAACATGAAAGATGGATTTTCAATCCAAAGAGGACGAATTTTCAAAAAACATTTGAATTTTCGACCAAAAGAGATAACTTTGGCAAAATATTTGAATTTTCAGCAGAATAATCTAACTTTTGAGACATTACGTAAGCTTTTGAGGAATGACTTAAACTTTTTCACAAGTGCTGAATCTACAAAGACAGATTTTCAACCAAAGAGATTAATTTTCTACCAGAATACGAATTTTCAACAAAATACATGAATTTTTGACTAAATCCTAGAATTTTCTAGTGAAAAAGATCATTTATCAACCAAAAATATAACAGTTAAATCTTCATTTAAAAAACCAATTGAAACAAATAATAATTAATTCAACTCAACGAAAAAAAGACGAATTTTAAAAAATATAGTTCAATTCTCAACCAAATACATGAATTTTTACCCAAAAAAAAATTAATTTCCAATGTAATAGTTTAATTTTTCATTATATTTAATAATTTATTAATTAAATTAGGCTTACTTTCAGAACTAAACGTTTAGTTTTTGAACGAAATAATTAGTAATTTTCATCACAAAAGGCAAAAGCTACATCTTTAGGTAAAAAAAAATTTTTTAACTAAAAAGCCACAAATCTGAAATGAAATGGTCGAATTTTTAAAAAAAAATTTAGTTTTTAACCAATCGAAAAAGTTAATTTCCAACCAAACAGTAAAATCTTCTTCTAAATTGTCAAATGTTTAATTTGAAAAAATAATTTTCTCACAACGGCTAAATTGTTACCCCGAAAATATAAATTTGTAACAGGAAAGTTCATTTGAGACGAATTGATTGAATTTTAAACCTAAATTATGAATCTTCAAACAAAACAAAATCTTTTTTTTTAGAACTGTTTAAACAAAATAGATGTATTTTCTACCAAGCAGTAATTTCCTTACAAAAAAGACAAAGTTTTAACAAAATGTTTAAATTTTTAAACAAAAAAGTTTATTAATGACGAACTGGTTGAACTGTCTACTTAAATAATGAATCTTCAACAAAAAAAAGCATTGTTGCAAAGCAGTGCAACCTTAAACCGACTAGTTGAGTTTTCAAAAAAAAAAATCAATTCCCAACGCGATATGTAATATTTGATATTTTTAAAAATGGATATTTTAGGTATAAATCAGTTGAAGTCAACTAAAAAACTTATTTAAAAAAAAAAATTAAATCCATAATCAAAACAGATTATGATTCTACCAAGCAAATGCATTTTTTACCAAATGATAAATTTTTTATCATGCAGTAACTCTTGACCAAAAGAAGACGAATTTAAAACAAAATTAATTAACCTTAAACCATGAATAATGAATTATTAACAAAAAATGGAATAGTTACATTTTCAGAAGAAAAAATTAATTTTTGAGGAAAAAACAACTTTTTTGCATAAATGTTAAATTCATAACTTAAATTATGAATTTTTGAGTAATATTCAAAAAAAGGGATCAAATTTCAACCAAAAAGTTGAGTTTTTAACCAAAAAGCTTATTCTTTAACCAAGAAGCTGAATTTTTTACAAAAAAAAAGATGAATTTTTAACATAATATATGAATTTTTCACCAAGTGCTTAAATTTTTAATTGAAAAAGATTATTTTTAACGTAATTGTTGAATTTTAAAATAAAAAAGATAAATTTTTAAACATAAGTGGAATTGTATTTTCAACAAAGTAATTAAATTCGAAAGCAAATTGTAGGATTTTTTGCCAAACGACGTTAGTTCAGTTAAAATTTAAGCTATTAATAAAAACAAGGGAAAGTTTTTTGAAAATCGGGGGAAAAAATGAGAAATATTTAAAAGAACGTTTAAGATTTTTGATTTATACATATTTGGAATAAAAGAGTTTTTTAGTTGTAAGTCTTAAAAATTTAAGAATTTCAAATAGCAAATCGTAAGAATTCAATATTTTTCAATTTTAAATAATTATTATGGTAGAATTTTGAATTGTAAATCTTTAAATATGAAGATTTTGTAATTTTGAAAATTTGTGATTAAAAATTGTGCAAGATTTAAGTTTTATAATATAAAGTTCTGTGATTTTGATGACTAGCATTAGAAATCTTTTAAGTTTGGAAGATTTGTAATTAAAAACTTCAGCTTTCATTTGCAAAATCTCCCAAATTTGAGAATATTTATTTACACATAATTAAAATGATAAAGTTTTCAAAGACAAGTCTTACAAATTGTAAAAATTTAAATTATAAATATTAAAAATTGAAGGGGTTTTTATTTTAAGAATTAACAATTGAAAATGATGCAAGTTTCAAGTTTGAAAATTAAAAGTTTTGTGATTTTGATGATCTACATTAAAAAATGTTTCACTTTGGAAGATTTAAAATGAAAAAATTAACTATCCTGACAAACAAAAAAACATTAAATATTGCATCATTTCATATTATACAAAATTAAGATTAAAGGAACTTGAATATAACATTTTTTAGATAGAATTTTATTATATTAAATTGTACATTTTCTTCTAATACTTGCTTGGATGAAATCCTATTTTTAAGTCAAAGTTAAAAATTAATGAAAGCAGATTCATAATAAAATTGCAATTGTATGAAAGTCAAAGTATTTAAATACTTATTTTATTCTAAAATTATTAATTATATTTTATAGTACTTTAAATTTGAGCTCGTATTTTAGTTTGGTAACAAGGAAACTAAAATAAAATAAGATTACCGGGGTTAAATTAACAAAACCTGATTTCTAAAAAAGTTGTATGCTGCGTTAAAATGAAAAAAATATATTATTAAAAAAAATGTGACGTTACATTTATTTGTAATTTTTTTTTAATATTAAGTCCAATTGAACACTTGGAGGTATTTTAAGATTCTTTAGGCAACGACATACAATATTCTCGTCCACATTTATTATTGGTAAATTACCGTACATTACCAAAACTGCATAAGTTGAAATAAATTTAAATATATTTAGTATTTCTAATTTATTATAACTAATAAAAATCTTACTATTTTTTTCAAAGGGAGTGTCTACACGAACAAAAAAAATACGGCTACCTATTTCAAAGTTTCCACGGCCACGGCCTTTTCCAAAAATACAAGTTTCCTGATTGACAAAAATTGTATATTTTTTCTATCCTTTAATCAGGTTTTTTTACATGTAAAATTTTTGACTGAGAATAGGATATGAAACGAAATACTTGGTCATATACATTCTACTCATTAATTCTACATCTATGAAGTGATCCGTCATTACGAAAGAACCTTCATTAATTCCTTTCAAGTAATTTGATCTAAATTCCTTTAAAAGCATTTTAGACATTCCGTGAGTTTAATGAATGGAATATAGAGTAGATTCACATTATACTTTGATTTGCATACGAATGAAGTAGTTCAGCCCTCGTATTAGGAAAGCCGGGAAAACGACCATAGTTCAAAGTTATATTGCCTGATTAAATATTGAATGATCAATATGACTTTTAGTGAAATAAACCGTCTGCCAAAACTCGTAATTATACTCCTGGACTTTTTGGATAGTTTAATGGTTTATGTAATACGGGATAAGTGAAAGCTTTTCTTGGCTGTGGAATGATCATTTCTTTAAAGTAAAGAAGTCTTATAAATAATCGCTGTGAAATATATTTAGAGTAATATGTATGTACAATTTTATGTTTTGATAATTCTAAATATATTTTTTTCACTGCAAATAAATAAGCAAAAATTAATTCAGACGAATTTACTCTGCTGACACCAGTTTTATATGCTTTGAAATGTTTTAATAAGCTTTTCAGAACTTATTGATGGATTTTATCTCCCTCAAGAAAATTATACTGCGAAAAAATATATATTTGAAGAGAGAATTACAATACAGTTGTTTGTTTTGTAAAGTTCGGTTTTAAATATTTAACTTATCCTGAAAGGATTGACGAAGATGGATGATCTTTGAATTAGGTTAAAGCTAATTAAGGTAGTTGAGACAAAAATCAGGTCTCTGGAAAAAAATTTTTCAATGATTTCAATAGTTGAAATAATATTATCAGTAAAGTCTTATAAAATGAAAAACATTATTTTCCTATGAAAAACGTTTGAAAGTTAAAAAAATTATTATCTTGAAAAAACTTTCTGTAATTTGATTTTCTTTTACTGTTGCTCCTTATCAATTAAAAAAAATTGTTTTGTATTTCAATTATTCGTGGCTTATTGTGTCAGGAAATACATTTCTTGTATTTCTGTTATTTGCAAATTAAAAATAATAAAATAATAAGAAAATGTTAATATTTTCTGTGAAAAAATAGGCTTAACAGTTTCAGCAATAGAAAAGTTTACTTTCAAAACTTGATGAAATAAATAGTAAATTATGCAAATTTAACTATCTTTTAAAAATTGGTAAAAAGCAAAAGCAGTGCAAAATTTAATTGCGAAAAAATGTAGGTTTTAAAATTTTTTATTAAAAATAGAGATCCGACTACTGGTAACGCAACTACCTCATGTTCAGTATGAAAGAAAATCATATAGAAAATTTGTTCCGATTTTCTTATCCAGAAATATCCATGGAGAGTCCGTAATTTTTTTTAGAGAAATATACAAAGTTTTAGGAAATTGACAAAAATGTTTACATTCAGGTTTTTCAGGTCGCTTAATCATAAAGTGATATAATTTCTAAATTAAAAATAAAGGGCCCAATTTCTTAGGTCCTAAATCGCAAAAATGGTTTAAACTTTAAAAAAATCGTCGTTGAATCCAAAAGTGATATAATTTTTAAATTCAAAATAAAGGATCCAAATAATAATCCAAATATGATATCCTAATTTCCAAATTGAAAAAGGTACGCAATATAGTTGAATACAAATGGAGAAAAATGTTATCAACTATACAAAAATGATCATGTACAAGTTTTTGGGGTCGCTGATACTAAAGGTTAGGAGAATTAATTTTGTTTCAAAAATAATTATTTCTTGACATACATTATCTTTGCGACGAACTTTACAAAATCTTACTGTAAAACTTACTTATTAGATTATATTTTATTTATTTATTTATTTGCGTCCCTTATTTTACATTCTGAAACAATGGTATCAGATTTAGATTCAGCAACTTCGAAAAACTTTATCAAATTATTTATTTATTTTTTTTTCAATTGATTGTCCACCATATTGGACACTTTATTTTTAATTTTGAAATTCTGATATCAGATTTGGATATAGCTTTCTGAAAAACTTCAATATGACGATTTTTGTAAAGTTTTTATGACTTAAGAACTTTCTAACCAAAACATGAATGAATTTCCATGGATTTTACAGGATAGGAAATGTAACACAACATTTATCTATAATTCACTCTCATTCCGAATTAAATAATCTTTAACTTTATTTAAGAATCATTTATTTTTATCAATTTTTTCGGAATATATTAGGTTCTGAAACAAAATTTTACAAAATAGCCAACTATGCGACGTTTGACTAATTAATGATAGAAGGGATAAACAAAAATATGGAAAAAAAGGGATAAGAGAATGTTCGGGAAAGAGAGTAGTAGAGATCTTTGAAGGGACGAAAAGTTAGATCAGGGTGAGGAGAGAAATAGTAGATAGTTTTTGGTTGGCTAGGTAAGTCAGGGCTCTTCGAAAGAGCCTAATGTGAAGAAAGGTTAATCTCAGGGGAAAAAATATATGCACAGGCATGTGCATATCATATAGTGATAATAGAAGAGAATAAGAAAGAAATTTCAGGTCTAATCACTGGCTTAGAAAAATACATGTATAGAAAAAAACCAAGGCTCAGCATGAATAAAGCGAAGGTAATGTTGTTTTAGAAGGGGGAAATAAAGAAAAGTGTAGAGCGAAACAAAAAGATATAAAGGTAGAGGAAGTAAAGGGATTTACATACATCGATTTTATTATGCGAAGCGAATAAAGAACATGATACGCATATTAGGGAAAAAATCAAAAGAGCGGCGGGGGTAATGGAACAGATTGAAGGAATCGAAAAAAAAAATTAAAAAAGATTAGAACAGGCGAATACGCTATTGATACTCTAACATCACCGGTAGTAGTCTATGTTGCAGTGATATGGGTATGGAAGGAGAGGAAGTGGATAAGGATGTTCAAAGAGATGTTAAATGGAAGTTAGGTGTAGACTGGAGAGCTCTTGCTTATGTGGGAAGAGAAGAGACTCAAAGATATTAATTAAGAATAAGTTCGGAAAGATATTGGTCTTAGCGATAAAGTATTACAAAGAGGTGGAAGAATGATGAAAGAGGTCCGTTGAGTTAACGCGCCGGAAAGAGGAAAAAAGAGAGTTTTTTAGAGATAATTGTGCAGGAGGAGGAGGACATATGAGCTATGTATAATTGGGAAAATTAGATAGAGAGAAGCAAGTAATAGATATATGAGACTGGATAGGGCTATTAAGATAAAATAAATGCTATAAGGTGATACAGAGAGGAGGACGAACAAAATGTTTGAAAAGAGGTGGAGAAAGGACAAGGATAGCTAGATAAAGACTTAGAAATGAATAAAAAGAATCAAAGTATCGAAAGTAGGATGAGAAAATGAAATACATAGTATGTTAATGAGTACATGAGGCGAGCATGTATGGGATGGCTGTATGATAGCAATTAAGGAGAGTGGAGGGTGGGATGGCGAAAGAATAGCAAACAAACTTTAGGAAAGAAGGGACTGGGTCAAGACTCAATAAAGGAGTTACACAAAACTAGCGGACATAAAAAAGGAAAGTGAGGGAGTATGGGCGAGACGCATGAATAACAAAGGAGGAGATGATGTGATAAAGATATAGAGGAACAGGGGTTATGTAAACTCTAAAGATATAGTTTAGAAATGAAGAAATGTCCAGGAATTTGTTGATGGATGTATCAACCTTGAAGAAAAATATAGAGTGGAGAAAAAAAGCAATAAAAAAGAGAGTTTAAACACGAATTGCGATCCGGGAGCGGGAGGGTGTGTAAGCCAGCTCCGCGCCATGGACAAATAAAAAACCGCGGACTCCATTTTACGGGCAGATAAAAATTGTATGTTTCAGAGTGCGGTCAATCGTGAAACGAAGTTTCAGGATTCTTAGAGTGAGCTTCGGCATCGTAACGGTCGTGGATAACTTCTTATTCCGCTTTCTCGGCAACTTTACGTCTGCGATTGAGTTTTCAATGGAAGGGACTTCGTCCTTAAAAGCCATGTTGAATCTCCTTAACCTGGATCTTTTTAACCTAAGACAATGACTTAGAGTTCATCTCTTTACTCAGCTCGCTCTGGAATAAACTCTGGAGCAGAAAATTTCGTGCATTTAAATTATTGAAGTCGTTAAGAATTTCTTGTACTGGAGGGACGAATATCACGTGCGCTGAAATTCTGAGATTATTGTGAAAAAAGGTTATTTTCCGTGAGTTTACATGCTCTAAAAGTGTTAAAATTTAATTGTCATTATTATTTGTTCATGTGTTTTACATGGGGCCGTAAATAAATTATGTAAAGTTTTCTGGATTCGGGTTAAAATAAACGATTTTTATATGTTTTCTTACCAGGAGGGGGGGGGGGAGTACCTGGACAAGATACTTCATACGCAAGATATTTTTAAGTCTGCAAATCACTGAAAAACAAAAGTGTAACAGACTTTATAGTAAACGGCTGTTTGTCAGCGCAATCTAGTGCTTACTGTATTACATATAGTACATTGGGTGTAAGAACATGCATGTTACTTTCTTGATAATTGTAACAGTTTTAATTGTAATTCAGCTAATAATATAATTATCTTACTAAGATCTTATAAACATAGGGATTAATCATACATTTAAAATATAAACTTTGTTAATTTAATAAAGCTGCAATCTAAATGAAGTAAATGTGAGAAAAACGAAAGTGTTGATAAAAATAAGCATTTAGTTTAAAAACCATACTATTTTATTATTTCTCTAAGGGGCTTCATATTGCCTAGTTCTTAATACTTTGTGTAGTTCGAATTTAGAAGTGTGTAGTCGGAAATCAAAAAGTGTATAATGGAAAATTAACTTTATTTTCTAATCAAAATTTCCAGTTTTGTAACCTGATGTTTTAAAAATATTAAAAGTAAACTTTAACGTTTATTTAAAGTGTTATTCTCGAATTAATAGATTCTGAAAATTCCCATTATTTATCGCATGCCTCACATACTTTCCCCTTTATCTCATTTTTCTACTTAAATGTGAACTCAATTATTAAAACCCAATAGCATAATCCAACTATTTTTGGTTGACAATCTATTCTTTTTGGTTAAGAATTTCACTCTTAAATTTCTGGTTCAAAATTAATTCTTTTTCAACTCAACAATCTTGTTGAAAATTTGTATGTTTGGTTTGGGTTCAAAAATTTGAATTGAATTTGACTTATTTTGTAAGAATAAAAAATTCAACAATCTGCTAAAAATTTTTTTCCTTCCATTAGTTTGAAAACTCACCTCTCTTTGCAAAAATATCACACCTTTTTATTAAAATGCAACTTTCTGAGGACAAATTAATCTGTTTTTTTTTTTAAATTGAATCTTTTTCAAAAACATTTGTATGTTTGGCTTTAAAATTCAAAAATGGGTGAAAAAATCTACTATTGAATTAAAAGATAAACTTACTCAATGTTACTTCAATTATAAATTTAACGTTTATGTTGAAAATTAGTTTTGTTTTGTTAAAAATTACTTTTTTTAAGATAGTAATTCTACTATTGGATTTTCGTCTAAAAATTAATTTTTTTAATTAAAAATTTAACTAGTTTTTTAAAAAGGACCCCGCACAAAATACATTGAAAAAAAGTCCCTGAAAAATCTTCCCAAACTAAGATATTTTATAGTTCTTGGTCTCCTGGTCACGAAAATTTATGTTAAAGAGTGAAAAAATGGACAGTTTTTCAGGAAAAAACGGCTCAAATGTCAACTTTCATGCAGCAAAGGGAGGTGTCACCGACACTCAACAAGTGTTTGGCGCATCGCTCGTATGAACAGTCCACTAGGCTGTCCGACTGACATTTTATAGTTTTGGACCTGCTGATGAATAATGTCGAGGTCCGAAGGTCGAAAAATGAAACGATAGCCGTCAGTGCAGCAACAAAGTTCGTTTTTGCATGGTATT
>JAUELO010000179.1:44700995-44720504 GCA_032357855.1 Amphibolips quercusostensackenii | reverse complement strand
AATAGAGTGCATCAAAATGATATTTTAAATAATTACTCAAAATATACGCTTATGAAAAAACGGGCACAACGTACATCATTTTTTCCATTAAAAATGTATTTGAAAATTGCACACTTAGCAATTTGCAAATAACATAGTTGGTCGTAATTTCGGATCAATAACCCTTTTGCAACGAGAAAACTATAACTGCTTGTCCCTCAGCTATTCCTTAATAGTACCCAACAGAATACGAAAATGAGCATTTAATTGTCGGAAGAAACGCCACCTTATCTTCCACAAAGATAAAGCTTGTATTCAAGTAAATTAAACTTAATTGTTTGCTGCAAGTGCATAATGAAATATGAGTCGGTTTATTATTTAATGGCAAACAATAATACAAGTAGTCTTATATGGCAAACAAAACTTAATGTTTCCTTCCTTTATTATTGAATCTTTTTTTTTTAATATTACTTCAAAAAAATAATTAACTTTAAAAAAAATGGTCGATTGAAGCATCGGCTCAAAGAACGATAAAAAACCTGTAGTAAAGATAAAATAAACAAAGCTCAATTTTGACGTTCAAATTTGAATACTGGGTTATTAGTAACTAACTGGAAAACCAAGTTAGCAAAATTGTTTTTAAAAATTATTTCAACTATAGGAAAAAAGAAAAACCTGCTCAAAAGAGTCCAAACTCGATATTGTATATATTTTAAAGTTATAGTAAAGTTATTTGAAGTATTGTATATTATATTGTGTCTTATGATAATAAGTAGGTATTTAGAATAATTTAAAATAAAAGTATTTTTTAGAGATGAGAAATGGATTTTTAATTCAAGATTATTAAAATAATTATTCTTATGAACATAGTATAATGATAAAGCTTTAAAGAAGTATTCAAATATTTGTGTGTATTTATTTTACTAAATTCTATTTTTCTGGTGACAAAATTTGCTCGAATAAACTACTAGGTACTTTCAGCATGATAGAAATTCAATTTGAAGTACAGTTTTAAAGAAAATTGAAAATAGCTGAAATAGAAATCCAAAATCCAATTTTATCGCTACAGCGCACGAATTTTTAAATAAAAAAAACTGTCAGTATGATTGCAGATTTCAGTGAGTCAAAATCGCTGTTCATACGTTAGTTGAAGAGACGCCTAAATAAATGATGATAGTAAATTTAAAACCAAATCTAAATATTTTTGTTCTACTGATCGAGTTTGTTAGAAAAATAAAGAAAAATTTACCTAATCTTGATTTTAAAACAGAAACTCCTGTTTTTAACTTTGTATTTGAAGATGTTTAGCAAAAAGGAGCCTTTGAAAAAGGGAAAAAGGGGATGGGCTAATCGTCCCGAATTTTCGGGACGACTAGCCAAGCTCATGAAAAATATTGGACTAGTCGTCCTGAATTTCGGGACGACGAGACACTTCGTAAATTAAAACTCAAAATGCAAAAAGGCCAATAGTCTATTTCATTTTTAATTTTATTATATTAAAAAAGAAAATTAAATTAGTCTTCTTATGAAATTTATACTACTCCATCGCATGAAAATACCATACGATTTTTCTCTTTTCCCTTTCTTAAAGAATCCCTATTGGGTAAAAAATTACATTATTTGTTCGAACATTTATTTATCTTTTTTTTTTATTTGATTACTTTGTGTAAAAGTCATATCTTTTTGGTTGTTAATTTAACTTTATTGTTGAAGTTTGTCTTCTTGGATGGAAAGTCAACCTTTTTTGGTAGGAAATTCATCTTTCTTGGCTAAAAATTAACTTATTTGTTAAAAAGTCAGCTCTCTTATAAAAAATGTGTCTTCTTAGCTTAAAAATTCAACAATTTCGTTGAAAATGCTACTTATTTTAGTTGCAACTTAATCTTTTTTGTCGTAGTTTCCAACATTTGATTGCAAATACAACTACATATTTGGCTCAAATTCAACTTTTATTTGGTAAATTCTTCTCCTGGTTAGAAGTGTAACTATTTTGTTCTAAATTTAACTTTTTAGCTTAAAATTAATTTTTTCCTGTTAAAAATTAAATTATTTAGTTAATGATTCATCTTTTTCGATTGAAAATTAACTTTTTTATTAAAAATTTATCTTTTTGTAAATAAAGTCTAATTTTTTTCTGAAACGTTCTATTCTTTCACTTAGAAAATCAATTTTTCTAATGAGAATTAATATTTTTTGGTAGAAAATTAATCTTTTATTTGTTCAAAATCCAACACTTTAGTTGAAAATTTTAGTTTTTCAAAAAAGGGTCTCAGTATTGTTTAGGCAAAAATAAAACTAAATATGCGAAAAGGTCTTCTTAAATGTCCTTGACTAAATTCTGTGAGAACAGTATAACAATAATGCCTGAATCATCTTCAAATTACTAAAACGTATCATGCTTATCAGATAGGTATGAAACTTATTTTTAAAATGTCGGCTGATATCAGAGATCATAATGTAAAATGTAATAAAAAGTGCATAAGTCTAGGAAAAAACTTTTAATAAGTACAAACACATAAAAGGAAAATGATGATATCAAATTAAAAATGAAGTAAGTCCGTAAACCCATATGTCAACACACACATTTATGTATCATGAAGAACAAAATTTGTTTATAAATGTTATTAATAAATAAGGGTGAGATGAAGTTGTAATTTGTCTATATTATTCAAATCTTATCAGACGGTTTAATGACTATTTCATATTTATCTTGTTTCACTGTTTTTATGTTTTTTGAAATTGATATTTTAGTGGTAAGGCTATAAATTTAAATAACTATTATAAAAATAACTATTTCATATTTATCTTGTTCTACTGTTTTTATGTTTTTTGAAATTTATATTTTAGTGGTAAGGCTCCTTTTTGACACACGGCTTCAATTTCAATGGGATAAAGCGCCCGCATATAAAAAAAGTTCTTGCTTTTTACTTAATTCACATTAATTGAAATTTCAGTATTACAACTATAATATTCTATAAAAAAATGGTTTTTATCATTAAATGTTACATTTGAAATATTTTTCAACAATATATTCAAATTATAACACAGTTTTATGATTATTGGAAAAGTCATGATTACTAGGGCATACAAATTATCTGACTTTCATTTTGAATGAATCACAAATTCAACAAAATTCTAGTTACATAATTTGTATTGTCCTGCAGTAAAAATTCCTTTAAAAACCCTTTATTTGCCCAAAGACAAGTTCCAGATCATTTCATATAAAATTTTTGCAATTACAGTATTGTGGAACTATATATCATTACATAAATGATGTGAAGTAGATACTTATATTTTTTGTATTAACTATTTTGCCTTAAAATTTAAAAAAAAAAGTCTTCGTGCAATATATATAATTATTAATTTACTGTCAAAAAATAAATCATGAGTAGTTTTATTTTCGCACTAATTAAAAATTTTGTTGTTTTGAAGGTCAAACATTTTCTTTCAGAAAATTTACCTTAGGGTAAATATATGCCAAAATAAAAAATTGAAGAATGACTTGTTATTTAATTCTAAAGAATTCAAAAGAATTTATGATGAATTCTAAAGAAAAGAAATCAATAACCTAAGTATCTCATCGAGATTACGTTTTTTCGGTTATTTTGGTCTTCAGTACTTTTTCTGCTGGCAAAGGGGTTGAGATTTGACCCCTGAAAAATATGCCGAAACATAACATTAATATTCTACAAAGTATGCCGGAAGAGAATACATAGCGTACTTTAAATTCCAGAAATTTTTTAATTTGTCAAATTACGTTTTCGCATTTGGCTAAGGATTTATATATTTGTATTTTTTCATTATTATTTTAAAATACCATATTAAAGACTTTTTCAAAACATGGTTTGTAAAAGACGGTAATAAAAAAGAGTGAACCAAATCATGAAGTTGCCAGTGTTTATTCAAAACAAATATTTAAATTAAAGTTGTTTGACTTTACATCATCTATAATAAAAGAAAATTAATAACACTTAAATTGGGGAAAATTAAAAAAAAGGAGAAAATTTGTTTTTTTTTAGCAATATATTTGCAAGGTTTAAAACTGGTTATAGTATGCCTTTATAGAAAGGAAGATTATTTTTTCGAGGTAAACATTTTTATTCAGCTAATTGATACTCACCAATTCATTTATTCTAAAATTTGATTATTGAATAATTATTAATTGAAGTTATATTTTGTTTAAGAATTTTGAAAAAATATTCATGATTTTCTCAAAACAAAAAATCACTCTATATTACGCTCAAGATACCACAAGCCCATTTTTTGTATAATCAATAAAAAGGAAGCAGCCGAATATCTTTTAAATTTAAAACGAAAATATACAACACTGAAAATTTTATTTTTACATTATTAATTGACAAGAAGTGAATTATAGCAAAAAAATTAAACTTCATTTACCCAAAAATTACCTGCAACAAAAATTCACTTCTATTTTTTCTGCTAGGTACTTTTTTTTATTTTTGGAAATTGTGCTTTTAATATTTATAACTCTATGGTTATTTCAAAAGGTCTGCAGTATCAGTAACTGTTAAACGATTCAACAAAAAAGGGAATTTCTTTTTTCAGAATACGGTAAAGTGCGACAATTTTTTCGGTCGAATTCAAGTTCAGCGTGAAAAATGAGAAGATGGTTACACACCTCTCTACACTAATTACGACCCCCTTTTCCAAGGGCTAAAAAAAATTCATGCGTCCTAGTGAAAAAATACGCAAAATAAAAAAATTAGAAAATAATTGACCTTTTCATCAGTTTTACTAAAATTTGCTAGAAGAAATAAAACAGAGACACAGAACCAAAAAAAACGGTAGTTTGAATAACCACTCAGTCACCTCTTAATATAATTAGCGTTATTCCTCTCTTTTCCAAAAGTATACATATAAAGAATGAAAATAAAAGGAAGCAATAAAGATAATAATTTGTATAATTACAGTCGCAGTTTTATCACCAAGGTGAGGTATCATTCTCACATGAGGAAAGTTGCTTCACACCTATAGCAAAATAAATTGCGTGTGATGACCTAATAACGATGAAGAGGAAGAGGAAGCAGAGGAGGTTGATGGCGAGGCGTCCTCAACATAAGTATTCAAAGATAAACACGTGGGTTGACGGTGAAAGGGGGGTTTAAGAGAACTCGTACCTAGTCGGTCTACTCTGAAGTAGCTACTTGGCTAGGGATTTGGTATGAGATAGAAGCATAGGACAAGTCGAACCAGTGGGTGAGGGATAAGGGGTTTGTAGGAATGCGCAGGGGATGAAGTCACGCGAATCATGTCAGCGTACCGCTTTAAACCACCCTCCAACGAGGTCTTTTGCATGTGCGTCCCTATGAAAGAGTGTGAGTATTCGCACTCTTAGAACGCTTTGCCGCCACCCTAGCAGACTGATTACGCCACTGCCGTCCCATTTTCTACCCCCGCATATAGACACCCTCTTCTTGAATTTCCACCGAGATTGGTCCGACCCGCATACATACTGGTAATCCGCCGCAGCATCGACGAAGAAATAGAGTGATGCCGATAAAGCTGGCGAAAGCGTGTTTATCTGACTGCAGATTTATAGTCGACACGCAGATGTAGCCGGGACGACACAACCCGAAGCTGTTTTCCCTTGGACCTTTCTGAGCAAAATGGCTTTTCCGGGATTTTCAACAATAAAGCTAACTTTGTTTTCCTTGACAATCTAACGGCTTTTTCGATCCGAATGGAAGAAGTCGATTAATGGGAGAATTTTCTTAGCATCAGAGGGCGAGGCGATATTTTATTATAACAAGTATTAGCACCAGCGATATTAATGAGATCAAACTAAGTCCAATAAGGAAAGATTTTTATATGATTGATAAACTTACACGCACGACGATTCATGTCTCGAAATGAAGCATTCTATGATTCGTCCTCAAGCCTGCTTTAGGACAAAATCGTACGCACGGTCTGACCCTTGCGGAACCCCCGTGGTGATGAAAGACAGTACATGAAGTAATTTATACTGGACTAGCAAAATGGATATGGGGAATGCTGGGACTTTTAGTACCGTATGAAACTCTGAATAGCTCGGTAACAATTTTCCTTTTACACTTTCAGGATCTCAATTAGGTAGGCAACAAATATTTTTTTAATGGTTTCAAACTACTATGGGTTTCTGTGTATATTTGTGATTGAAGGGTTCAAAGATATTTTTCATCATGCGTAATTGAGATTGTCTTTGCAAAACAAGATTACTATCAATTCATAAATATTGGTTTTCCCAAGTAAGGAAAAAAGTAGAGGGGAAACACAAGAAGCACAAGAGTCTGACTTTTCGTGGGTATGAGAAAGAATTATTGATAGACTTTTTCTATAATATCGATCTAGTGGATTTGGATACAAAACTGTGATTTCTTGAAATCTAAAGATGCTACCTAAAAGAGAAAATCAGCAGATGATTTTGGATTAAGTAAGGTTAATGCAAACATCATGATGAGCTGATTTCATACATATTTGATTATTACACATTTACGAACTCGCATTTCATATTTTTACATTTGTCTTCCTTATGATTTTATTGATATTTAGTATTATTTTTGAAAATAATATATAAAAATGCTCCTGATTGCTGGTTTATGAATTAAATTGTCGCTTGGTTATCTGATTATTATCTCTAATCGCTTATAATTTTTTACAATTTGGATTTTATTTTAAATCTCGTTCATTAGGTTTTTAAAATATCTTTATGTATATTTAGACATGAATTTTAATGTGTGATATCGCATCCATTAGTTGCTTCTTTTAAAGTTTATACTTAACAATTTTATCTTTATCTCTTACTTGGAGTTTAATATAACAATAAAATTTGGATTTATATTGGAATTATTTTTGAACGATAATTGCTTTTCTAGATACTTGGAATTTAATTTAAGGGTATAAATTAGAAAATTAGTCAAATGATTTATAATGACATGCAAGTAAATAGGTGAAATTGACAATAGAAAAATACGTGAATTACGCAAGAATGATTTTTAAAATAAAAGACAGATTTCAATGGATTTAGATGTATTTTTAACCAAAAAAGTTTTTCAAATAATTAAACAATTTTTCAACATTTAACGATTTTTTCAAAGCTTTAAAGGGTTTTCATAAAATTTCAAAAACTGCAAAATGTTTCATGTGATTACAAAAGTTTTAGGGTATTTCAAACATTTTCAAAGAATTACGAGAGATTTCTGAGATTTCTAATTCCCACAGATTTTATTGGATTTAAAATGATTGCAAGATATACCGAAGGATTTGAACGGATGTTCAGGGACTCTGGGAGATTTTGAAGAATTAGAAGTCATTTTCGGAAATTTAAAAATGTTTTATGAGATTTCAAGCATTTTTAGGGGATTTTCAAATATTTTGATATGATTTAAGGGTTTTCAAAGTATCTTGAAAATTTCATTTGGTACCTCAGTATTTTCATAAATTTTGAAGGATATCCAGAAATTCTACTTATATTTTCAATATTTAAAGAAATCAAAAGAGATTTCAAAAGATTTTCGAAGACTTAACAAGATTTTGAGGAATATTTATCGATTTTAAGAGATTTAAAGATGTTTAATGAGTTAACGGAATTTCAAAGGATCACCAAACATAATAAATAATTTTAATAAATTACTAGGCATTTTAATAGCTTGAAAAATCTTTAGTAGATTCCAATATATTGTTAAGGTTTCCAAGAGATTCAACAATTTTTCTACGGATTTCAAAGACTTTAATTCATTTTAAAGGGAGTTCAAAGATTTCAAGAAATCTTGTAAGATTTTAAAATATTTCAGAAGATTTTGAAGATTTTAATGGGTTTCTTTGAATTATAAAGAATTATAAGGGATTTTCACGTGATTTTAAAAATTTGACGTAATCTCAAATATTTTGCCAGCTTTGAAGGGGTTTTAGGTATTTAAAGGATTTTTAGAGTTTTAAAAATATTTCAAACGATTTCAGAAGATTTTGATGAATTTTATGTGCTGCCGAAGTATTTCTACAAATTTTAAAGATATCAGGACATTTTAATGAGATTTCAAAGACTTAAGAGTATTTAAAGAGATTTCAAAAGAATTGCAAATCTTTTTAAAGATTTTAAGGGATTTTCGCGGATTTTAAGTAATTTAAATGGGTTTTAACGATTCCACCCGATTTCAAAGAATTTGTAGTAATTTCAAAGATTCTAAAGTATATCTACGCATTTTAAAGGATTTTGTAAGCTTCAAAGAAATTCCATAGGATTTCAAAGAATTTAATCAATTTTTAGAAATTTTAAGGGACTTATACGGATCTTAAGGGCATGTGGCAGTCTGACACTTAACCAATTGACATAAATATATATTTCGTGGCTTTATATTTAAAAAAATTAATTTATGGTGCTTAAATTTTGCAAAATGTTTTCGAATATATTGAAACACATCTGTATATTGTTTGAGCTTTCATTTTATTAAATATTGCAACTTCAATAGTTCTATTTTAGATAGGGCTTTAAAGCCCTTCTCTCAGTTACAGTTGAAATTAAAAATGAATAAAATTGCATTGTTTTAATAAAATATAAACTCACATGTTTCAGACCGACGTGCCCTTGTATATTTTGAGCCATTTTTAAAAACTTTAGTACAATATTGACATTTCCCTAATTCGAAAATCGACGGACATAAAACATGTTATTCGTCACTTGGCAATCTAAGACATGTCCTAAAAGGATTATAATGCATTTTTATAGAATTTAAAAAATTTCAACTTATTTTAAAGATTTATAATTTTTGAAAGGGCTTTAACGGATTTCCAGGGAGCTTTATTTTTGTAAGGGGAATTCAATAAATTAATATAATTAAATAAAACAATTATTGATTTAATGTGTATAATATTATAAAAAGTTCTTTTAACTGTCAAAGCAGGTCCTAATTAGCATTTAAATGAAACATATAGAAAGAGGAAACTTCCACAAGAAATTTATTGGACATTCCCCCCTCCCCCACAACCCTTATTAGCAATCCGTAAGATTGTTTCGACCTCCAACCCCAAAAAACCTCAGCGTTATTATTTGGCGCTCCTTACTGTTATGAAAAATTGAATATAAAAGATATTATTTTTTGCAACGAATCTTTGGTTAATAAATAGATAACACAATTTTTAGAAGACATGCCTTTCTGTTAATATTTTCTTTTCTCCACTCCCTTAGCTCTTTCGATAGGCATATAAATGATTCAAATAAACGCAACCCTTAACTGGCATTTCCTGCTTGGTATAAGGTCAACAATACTGCCCTATAACTATATTACCTCCTTTAACTATTCTCCGTCACACATCTGTTGGAACATCCAACAATAGGGTTCGTCATTTCATTCCCCTCTATTGTTAAAACAGATTTTCAATTAACTAAGTATTTTGATTTGAAATATGAACAAAGAAAAAAGGTAGAATAAACTTTATGACAGAAGTAAATAGCTTTTAATGGCAATAAATAGATAATGTTTAAAACAACATTCAATCATAAATTTAACATATAAAACTGTCTTTTGGTTTATTAAGACATTTTTCACAGAATTCAGATGAAGCGAGATGTAATTTTTTAAAACTACTTTTCTTTGCTTAGTGATTGATAAAAATGCAAGTTCTTAGAAGAAGTTTGGGCAGAAAAAAAAATTTATCATTAAGACATATTTGATGAGCTTTAAACCAAAACAAATTTTAAATAAGGCAAGGTTGTGCAGCATATGTTAGAATGATTTGGTATTTCGATATATCGTTCTATGCTACAAATAAAGGAACACTTATTTCACGGAAATATGACAAAATATGTATTTGGGATTTGATTTTTTCATTCAATGTGCAAATTTTTTATGTTTCAATTACTCCCAATATATTTTAAAAGTTTGAAAAAAGACAATACGTTGTCTGTTTTTCCAAAATTCTTAAAACTGGATTTTCTCAAAAATTGTACTTATAATCTATTTTTTTGAGAAAAAGATAATGACCTGTGCTACATATTTTCTAAGTTTGCTTTTAGTGAGCAACTCCTAAGCATTAAAAAACATTAGAAAAGATCGATTTTTGCCAGATACAGCAGAAGAATATGAGAAAAAAAAGAATTGGAGCTTTCCACGCAATCTCCTTTATTTTTTGCCTTAAATTCTGAAAGCATAAGAAAAAGATTTTCATGAAAAACACATCTTCCAAATTTTTAAAATATTTTTTAAGAATTTTGCTTCTACAAAAAGGCATTTCCTCAGTTTAATGCGGGCTTAAATATTTTTTGTGTCAAACATTTTTTATTTAATATACAGTACCGAGGGAAATTAATTATACATCCATTTTGTTAGCTGTTAAAAGACGGCCTTAATTTTTAAAATGTCATCATGAAATTTGTTATTTATAGGCGCATGACTAATAATAATATTTTACATTTAATAAGCCTAATTTGGAGGCGGAATGTCAATTTAATAAAAAAATATTGCAAGAAACGCCAAATAGCGATGTATTAGAAAAACTGCAATAACATTGAAAATAATTAACAGTTCTTAATGTTCGTTGGCTTATTTTAAAGTATTTTTCTGATGTACTTTTAAAAAATTTTTTTTTTTAAATTAATAACATATTTTTAGAATTCTTTCCATAGATAATAATCTAGGATCGATCTTGGTGCAAAAAAGTGGCAATATTTAAAATATTTATTGTACTCTACAAATGATTCGAACAAATTCTTAAAATAATGTTTTTTATAAATATTACTAAATTCTATTTAAATATGATAAATAATGATTTACAAAAAATGTGTGTGAGCGTTTATATATTTTTGAAATATTGCGACTTTTTGCACCAAGTTTGACCTTTTGGCATAATCTAGGGAAAAAATTTTTAGAAAAATATAAATAATTCATAAAGATAGCGTTGTAAATTTCCCATAAGATGAGACCAAGAAATAGGAAATTTGTTTATTGTTTTTAAACTCATTCTAATTTTTTAAAAATGTCGAAATTGGACGATTTTTTGCAATATCTTTTTGTAAAATTGACATTTTAGCTTACATTTGGGCTTACTAGACACAGAATTGTATTAGCTTTGGCGATATTACAAGAAAAAGTTTTGATGTTAATGTAATGAAAATTTAGAAACTTCAGCAACAGCTTATGAAATATTTATATGAATAATTTTCGAGTATAGTGTATTTCTTCCGTGAACAATGCAAGATATTACAAAAGAGAAGGAGATGTTTTGTGTAGAACTTTCATAGGTAAGTTAAATTTTATTTAAACATTTATTGCACCTTGCGTTGTTCCCGATGAAAATTCGAAAATTTGATTTTTTTAAATAATTTTTTTCAATAAAAAGTAATTGAAATTTCTTCCACAACAACAACATTTTAGAGAGTCTTATCACATGCTGCTATCTATTTCATGAAAAAAAAAACTTTTAAAAGTGGACTTTGTGACAAAATTTACTTTCAAGAATTGTAGAAAAGCTGCCGTCATTTTGTCCTTTTTCAAATCTTGTGAATATCTTTTGGATCAATTAAAAGAACAATCATTGACGCACAAAATAAAAAATTAAAATTCCGATTAGCTATGCTCGTTTGGAAAATATTGCATTTTGAGAAATAATGTCTCGTTTTTTGAAAATTTGTAGGTGAGAAAAACCAGTACGAGGTGGGTACTAGTGCAAACTGGTTAATGGAAAAGATGACTTGGTTTTAAAATAAATGTTCTGGCAAGTGATTATGTGCTTTTATGAGAAGTGTTATTGGTCAAGTTTATGCCTTCACTAACATAACTAAATTAAATAATTTGTAGTTTATTTAAAGCTTGTTCAATGTTAATATTATATTAGAAAATAATAACTGTATATAAATGAAAATTTTTTTTGGGTTACCAGTTTTTGATTGTTCATCCACGAATTTATACACAATGGCCTTTAGCAACTCACCAGAAAGGCTTCAAATGTGAAAATTCACGTCTTACCAAGAGAGTACCATCTGAATGAAATTGCAAATTTTAAAGGACTAAATATAGGAAAAAGAAATAATATAGTTCATGTCATGACTTGACTATCTTAAAAATAAATGTTGCAGATTTAATTTACTATGCACGAGTAATAGTTTTCCCATTTGTTCATCAATTACTAATATTTGAACTTAGAATTTTTTCTATTCACATTGTACAGGTTTCCCATAATTTTTTAAAGATTGTAAAACATGAAAAAAACAAGAATAGTAGTTAAACCGTAAGATACGTGTCTTTAGCAAATAGTTTTCTTCTATTCAAATGAACAAAAAAAATAAGATTTTTTAGCAAGGAATATTGAAGTTCTAAGTGCTATAACTTTTCTGAGAATTGTGAGTCTTTTGGCCTAAAGCTCTATGTTTTATAGAGCCAAACTTAAATAAGACGCCCCATGTTATTACATGTCGACTCATATCTATTCAAGCTTAGCATTTCATGCCTGCGGGAAGATGAATATAAAGAAATGAATATATAGTAGGACATGATGGTTGTTGAGATTGAAATATGAAGCTTCATAAATGATATGCTTATGCGAAATGATCTTTCAATAATCAAAGACACAAACACTCCATTACTGTAATTTGGACACTCTTGTCTCACCCTTCAGTTGTGTTATGTATACCTTCAACCCTCTTATACTATCTTTTTATTTGGATATAAAAGATAGATCTGGTCGCTTTATTTTACGACTAACACACTGCGACAGTTTAATTTGAACTTTCTCTACTTCTCTGTCGTTTGTAATTATTTTTCAGTACTTGACTTGCGTGATCGATGAATATATTTCTAACATAATTAGAGTCTCTACTTTCACTTTCAGAATTATCATCGTGTGAGTGATCTAATTTAGCGAAAGAGTAATTTAGGCCAATTCAAAACTGTGATAAAAATTCAGGTAACTATTTTTAAAGACTTTGAAGAGCGTGCTTATTAAATATTGCTAATATTATTTAACACGAAAAGGAGATTAGAAAACCTAAACAGAGTGTTATAAAACTTTAATTTTGACATTATTTGATGAGAAAAAAAATTTTTCTGATTAGATTGCTTAAATGCGAACTTAAATAATACAATCCAATAAAAAAACATGAGTGTTTTTCTTTAGGAGTCAATTGTTTTTGATTATAAAGTCTACTTATTAAATTTTTGGTTAAAAATTCACACCTTTCACTTAAGAATTCTACCACCTAGCTAAGGATTTAAATATTTTGTTTAAAACTCGCCTTGATTCATATGAAAATTATTCTTCATAATTAAAAATTTGGCTTATTTATTGTTTGCTATAGGCTGAAGATTTAACTATTTTGTTGATAAGTCTTTTATTTTGGTTTCAAATTTAATGTTTTAAATAAAAATTTGTCTTTTTTGGTAAAAAATTAATCTTTCTGACGGAACACAAAACATACATACCTTTTATTTCAAAAGACTTACCAGCGCGAAATGCTCTTGAAACAATGGTAATAGATTGATTTTCCACGAAAATAGAAGAATAATAGGGGATTCTTTTTTTTTTTAATTAATGTATAGGTACCACACCAAGTTCAATGTGAAACTCTTGAGATTCAGAGTAAAAATATATCACATTTTCAAAAAAAAATATTTAAAATTTTTACCAAAAAAAGGTGATTTTCTGTTTGTTTCACAAAACAGATAACTTTAAACAAGGCCAAGATAAATTTTAAAAAAAATTCAACCAATAAGTGAAATTTTCACCAACAAAAAAATGTACTTTAAACCTAACAGTTGCATTCACAACCGAATAGTAAAACTTTAAAGCAAAAGATACGAATTAGAACAAATAGTTGAATTTTTAATATACAAAGACGAATTTTTAATATCAACTTTTCAGTTCTTAATTCATAATTTCCAATTTTTAAATGATTGAACTTTCAGTCAAGAAACATAAAAGTTGCATTTTTTAATCAACTAGTTGAATCTCAAAGTTAAAAAGACAAATTTTAAGACAGTTGAATTTTCATATAAGCACTTGTCTACCAAAAATATTAAAGTTGAATTTTGAACAAAGCAGTTCAACCAAGTACTTAAATTTTCAATTAAGTAAAATATTTTTTCTTGATAAAAAAATTTCACTACTAGGTTGAACTGCTTTCTTCAAAATTTATTTTTTAATTGGAAGCCTATTTGCCTGGTTGAAAATTAAACTATTTTGTGGAAAATTCGTGTTTTTTGGTTGAAAATAGATTTTTTTAACTGCAAATAACCTTCTTGATTTTTTATTGAAAATTGATTATTCTTAGTTTAAAAGTTAACTATTTGAATGAAAAAAAAAGTTTTTTGTCAAAAATTCAACTATTTTGTAGAAAACACGTCTTTTTGTGTTGAAAATTCAACTGTGTTGTTAAGAATTTGTTTTTCAGATGTAAAATTCGACCTCTTCAAGTAGAAATTTTATCTTTCTTTATTAAAAGTGTGATTGTATTTTGTTAATAATTGATATTTTTTGGTCGATTTTGACTGTTTTAATTTCAAATTAAAACCTTTTAGTTTGAAATATCAACTATTAACTTTTTCTTTGAATTTTTTGTTCGATTTTAACTGTTTTAATTTCAAATTAAAACCTTTTAGGTTAAAATATCAACTATTAACTTCTTCTTTGACGATTCATATCTTTGGTTAGGTTCGACTGATTTTTATTAAAAATAAAAATGTTTATTTTACTAGAATATCGACCATTATGTTTGTCGTTGACAAATAAACTTATTGGGTTGAAAATTTCACTACTTGGTTTAACGTTTAACTCCTTTGTTCAAAATTAATTTTTTCGCCAAGGCTTAATAATTTTAGCTCAGAATTCAACTGTTTTGCTAAAAATTTAACTATTTTGTTGAAATTATAACTGTTTTGTTGAACATTTGTCTTCTTGGGTTGAAAATTTGTCGTTTTGGATTCAAATTCAAATGTTTTGTTAAAAAGTTAACTGCATTTTAATTAGTCATCTGCTTTGTTCGAAAATTTAACTGCTTTCTTGAAAATTCGTCTTTTTGCATAATAATTTTTTTTTTTACTGAAAGTTTACATTTTTCGGTAAAAAAGTTAGTGGTGAAAAATTTAATTGTTTGGTTTAAAATGTAACTGTTTTTTGTTGAAATGCAATCTTTTTGTTAAAAATTACACCATTCAATTAAAAATTCAACTATTTCATATTTTTTTGTAGAAAAGTTTTTAGTTGAAAATTCAACTGTCTTCTACAAAATTTGCTTTTTCGTCTTGAAGATTTAATTATTTGATTAAAAATGCAAAATATTTTTTTTAAATGAGAATTCGACCACTTGTTTGAAAATTCGACTTTGCTTATTATGAATTTAACTATTTGTTCCAATTTGTATCTTTTGCATTAAAGTTTTCACTATTGGTTGTAAATGCAACTGTTTGGCTTTAAGTTAATTTGATTGTTGTTGAAAATTACACTTAGAAGTGAAAAATCATTTGTCGTAGAAAATTCATCTTAGCAGTGTCAAAGTTATCTCTTTTCTAAAACTAACAAAAAAATACGTTTTTTATTTAAAATGTAACTACTTTTTCTGAAAATGCAATATATTTCAGCTTAAAATTGCAATAGTTTCACGTTGAATTGAATATGGTACCTATTGATTAATTCTAAGAAAAAGAATTTAATCCCATATTATTCTTTTATTTTCGTAGGAAAATCCCTTACTTCCATTGTTTTCATAGCATTTCGCGCTCTTGAGTCTTAAAACATAAGGTATGTATATTTTTTGTTTGATTTTAAGCGTTTATCAAATTAAATTTAAAAAAATTTAAACCTCAAAAGGGGGTGGGTTCGAATTTCCGAAGCCACCCTGCGGGGTTCAAGCTTTGTGTAAAGCAGTATTTAAACGGCCCCTAATCTCACATATTTTTAAATTGTAAAATGACATTATTTTCAGATTTTTGAAGCAGTAAATATTATGAAAAATACATATTTTTTATACCAAAATGCAAACATTTGAAGTTAGCACTTTTTCCGCCATCCATTCTTAGCATTGCTTTCTTCAGAAAGTAAATTTGCAATATATTTTCACAAAAGCAATATTCTCAAGCTCTTCCATAAGCATATATATTCACCACTTGGTCATATATCTCATATTATTAAAAAATGTTTACAATCTAACTTGAAACATACCTAACATAAATAGCTCTCCCATATAGATGATGCATGCACGATAAAACTGATAAAAGATTAGATGATAATATTAGTATTGGTAGGAAAAATTCACTTGTCCCGCATAACCATCGATCAGGATAATAGGGGATAGGTAAATTGACATGGACACGACGATCCACTTAAGTACTTCCGTGAGCCAAGTTCTGCTCTGCGTGAGGACTTCTGATTGGTATCGGAAAGGTGATTACATTATCAGGACCAGATCAATCAAAAAGTGCTCGAATAATTTCCCTGGAGTTTCCATCAAACTATGTGTTCGAGCGCGTGTCGAGGCACTACGTTTTCAGAACGGCCATGTCGCTGCACAATGTCGAGCCATCTGTTATCCCGGTTGGCGAACCAGCCGAACGACGCGCGCGACGTTTCCATCGAGCTCTTCCTCTTTTTGCAACTCGCCAGAAAAAAACTCGTAGGAAGTGCCACTGCGCTGTTAAAAATCGCTGCGACAATGTCACATACATGTGTTGCCATACGTCACCAGCGGATAATAACGTTGTCATATATTGCGAATTTAACGATCAGCTGCGTCTGAAGAAAAGTCTTAACACCCTTGTCGACCTTCAATTACGAACTTAGCCTCTTCATTTTTCACAACTGTACGTCAACAGCAAAATAATTGATTTACCTAGTCAATATGTCAAGTAGTTCTAGAAATTTAATTATAACTAGATGTTTCAGACAGCAGCTACTTTTTGCATAAGAAAACACAATTTTTTAGCCATTAATTAATTCTCTGGCTGTTTCAAAAATTAAAACCCCCCTTTTCCACCTACGTCTTCTTTCTGAACAAATTCGCCAATCCCTTCCGCTGTCTAGCCCTATGTTCCACTGGCTACCATGTCATATACACTACCCAACCATGTCATATAACGACCCCTTCCATGATCTACATTTCACCAACATTGTCTCTCCTCTAATTCTTTCATTATACTTCTCTCAAGCCTCTATCTTAAAAATTATACTCGCTTACCTCACTTCTGCACCTCACAAAAAGATTTTGCCTATCAGTTTCAAGACTTGATATACACCCACCCCTACTCTTAACCTCCAAATTCTCGCCCTCCGCGCTCTTCACCCCAGTCTCATTTCTTATTATCCTTACTCTTATTTATTGCACCACTAATAGCTAATCACACTATTTTGTTAAAAGATCTCGCCGACCTGTTTCAAAACTTGTCATTTCCCTATTCTTCCTCTTAATCACAACTACTTCCGCTGACTACTTTTCTTGTCTGACACCTCATGCTCTTTTTTACTACGTCTATAAAATTCTCCTCCTCTACGTTTTTAATTCCATTTTTATCTCTTTCCTTCCTGATTCTTATGTATTACTTTCTCTAATCTTGTACTACTCCTTCCAATTCTTATAATCCTTATTTTTTCCCTCTGATCATATTCTTTTCTAAAAATGTACCTCCTTCCCTCTGCTTTCCACTTATTGTCTCTGATTTGAATATTGCATTACAGCAAAAACTCGTGGCCGGTTTTTTCTTTCCCCCTAGTTCTTATTTAATATTTCCAGAAGTCCTATATATATACATATATTTTATATTTTAACACGCTCTTTCATCTCTCATAAGAGTCAGATGAGCTTATATATTTTTTTGGAAACAACTTCTTTTTTTTTACTTCCCGAACCGCTCTCTCTCCTCTTCATCCCACTTTTAGCTCTTTTCCACCTGATTCTTATTTCTTACTTTCTTAAGCCACCTATTTTCACACATTATACATCCCTTATGCTTTGTCCGTCTTTGGCCCCTCTCATATTTTTTTAATATTATAACTTCTCGCAGCTGTTTTAATAATTAAAATCCCATTTCTTTTCTCCTACGTAATTAGTTCTACCGCTTATACTTTCTTGCTCACCATACATTCTCTGTACTAAACTACCTTTTACCTTCCTTTTCTTGTAAGCAAAAATTTATTTTTTTATTGATTATTTTTTCTTTTACAATCTCAGTAATGTTGCTATTTCAAGGAACCTCTTACTAGAGCTATAGGTAACTTTCTTATTATTGTTTTTATATATTACTCAATAAAAAATATGCTCAATAAATAAATTCAATAGCCTTAATCGTAAAAAAAAATCGCTAAAAGTTTGTTAAAATATGCTAGTCAAAAATGGATTTATGTACAGAATGTCTACCCTGCAGGGAAATCGAGAAAACCGGGAAAACCGAATAGGGCATTTTCCAAAATAACTGCAATTCTAACTGAGAATAATGGATATTCTAAAAGAATCATAACTCTAAGTTGAAAAAGAAATTTCAGTAAAGAAATTTAATTTAGGTTTCGAATAGGGAACTGAAGGCGATCCCTAAACAAGTCGAAGACGAAAGAAATAAGACCCAAAGATGAGCCGATAACAAGTACTTTAAATTTCACAAAAGTAACGACTTCATGGAATTTTCTATTTGAGAAACAATTAAACCCATTTTTTTGAATTTTTTAGTAAAAATACCGAGAATATCAGGAATATAAAAAATTCCGAAATTTTTGATCATTTATGGTACTTCATCGGTATTTTTGGTAATTTATTAGTCATTTATGGTAACTGATAACTTCAAATTGGTCATGTCACTATATACTACTTACAACCAGTCTGTCAACAGTCAACTTATAATAGAGTAAAGTTGTGATTTCGGATGTACTGAAAAGTCATTAACAATCAAAACGCTCAAGTGCAATAGCTAGAAAAAGTAATTTTTTTAAAATTTGGCATGCATTAGAAGTAGGTATAGCAGCTAATAAAAAGTAATTTTGCTCAAAAAGCACAAGCGCAGCATTGGTGAAAAGTCTTTTGAGAACTGTTTTTGACCACGATGTCGGAATAGTTTGCTTCCCGCACACTATTCATGCCTTGAAAAGTGAACATTCCGTGCAAGTGTTAAGAAAAGTACTTATAAAATTCTCATAACATATATTATTTACTACATTTTTGTCATCTAAATACCATTTCTCGCAATTGAAGTTTCTTAACATGTCTGAGGTAAAGACAAGTAATATCCTCAGACGCCGTAAGTCGTTCCAGTGTATAAATGTAATGTGGGAAGATACGCTTTAATGCAGTATATGAAATCTTCTGGCACGTGGTGCGCCTTGAAATGGGTAGCTGACTCCGCGGCTACTTAAGGCACTTCACATTTCGATCACATCCAAAGCCGTTCCTTAGTTGGAATCCCAGTCGTAGTGATTATTATCGATTCTGGTGCTGAACGTTGAAGAGATAGCTGAAGCGATCATCATGGGGTGAAGTGAAGAAAAGCCCAAGAAAGAGAAAAGCACAATTTGAAGAGGAAGGTCGATAGGGAGAGAAATAGTGATTATTCTATTTATATTCCTGAA
>JAUELO010000179.1:44680542-44690941 GCA_032357855.1 Amphibolips quercusostensackenii | reverse complement strand
GCGTGAACTTTTTCTGAATAATTTTCTAATACCGCTCGTCTGCCCATAAGAAAGTCAAATAAGAGGCGAGTGAAATTTGAATTTTTGCGATGGTTCCGCTGGGACTTATCTTCAACGAGCGTAACCATATAAAGGTTATTTCACCATCTGCAAAGAGAATAATAAGGTTTCGATTCCTGCGGTTATGCTTGCACTTCGTAACGTATTTTATGTCGAAATTTCACTAGCGTGGCTGAGACTTGTAAGCAGGAAGAGTGAGGAAAATTGAAAACTTGCTGAGTATTCGTGATAACGTTACTTTAGGTCCCCCATAAGAGGACCTTACGAGAGTTAAAATTAAAATCTGTTATTTACTTTTATTCTCTACAAAATCTTTAAGAGGTGTGACTAGCAGTAATCAGTTTTGTGCACTTATTATCGATTTTAGCATTTTAATAATAAAATAAAATTTTTTTTCACCTGTGCGAATAAAAATTACACTCAGTCAAGCGTGACAAACAGCTCAAGGGCTGAACTTTTAGCGCGTTAGTTGCACCAGATTGCGTCATGCGTCCAAATCCAACAGAAATGATTTATGTGGCTCTGTCTGCGTATGTTTAGATTTCCCCGAGTTAGGGTCAAGGCCAGGGTAAGCCATGCCAGTCTTATGTCGGAAGTTGAGTGTAATTAAATATAAATCGTCAAAAAAAGTGCAAAAAAAATGTTAGAAACACGTTCAGGGTTCATCCATAAATAAATTAAGGCGTTTTTGGAGCAAGAAGGAGTTGCTGAAATTTTACTGATTTTAATAAATTAACGATGCAGTTCAACTAAGTAGTTGAATATAAAAAAATCACAAACACAAATGTTGTAGTTGCTGTTATAATCACCATGATATTTTTCATTTAAACAAATACAGTTGCGTTAAATAAAAACGGGTAAATTCTTAACAAAATTGTTGAATTCTTAAATATTAAATTAATTTCTTAATAAATAGCTAAATTTCAAACTTTAAGGATGAATTTTGTATTAAAAAGAATAATTTCCAACAAAATACGTAAATTCTCAACCATACACTTGAACTTTTAATAAGGAATCTTAAATCTGTACAGAAAGACGAATTTTCTTAAAAACAATTGAATTTTTAAACTAAAAAAGATACATTTTAACAAAAAAATAGACTAGTATGAATTGTATTTGAAAAAAAATTCAATTTAAAGAAATTAATTTTTTATATAAACGTTGTATTTTTAAAAACTAGTTCAATTTTTTACTAAGGAGATGCCTTATTAACTTAAACGATAAATCTTCAACAACAAAAAAATGAATTTTTAACCAAATAGTTAAATTTATAATTAAAAAAGTGACTCAGAACTAAAAAACGTATTTCTAACTAACTGGTTTAATTTTTGATCAAAGTGAGTGAGAAAATACAACTATAATTATAAATCTTAAAACAAAAAAATTAATTTTGAATAAAATATTTCCCGTTTCATACCAAGTAAAAGTCTGCCCACCGTGCAGATAGTTGAACTAATAACAAAATAGTGACATTTTGAGTAAAAAAATTAATTTTTTACTATAAAAAAAATTCAACAGACTTGTTTACTTTTTAACCAAAAAAAAAATTTTGAACTGAATTGATGTTTCAACAAGAAATATATTTTTACTTTGAATAAACAGAATTTAAATTAAGCTCAAAAAACACAGGTTTCAAATAGAATACATGAAATTTTACGCAAATAGATCAATTAAAAAAAAAGATAAGTCATTTTTTATCAAAAAGACGTGTTTTTAACAAAGTTCACAACACCAAAATTATATAAAAAACGAATTTTTGACCAAGTAGTTCTACTTGCGAGCAAATAGTAAAATTTTCTACTAAATTGTTAAGTTTCTGGGCCAAAAATACAAATATTCTATAAAAAGTGTATTTTTAAACAAAACAAATAAACTTTTAACCAGATAGTTGAATTTTTAACCAAACAGATTGAAAGTCTTTCTAAAGAGATAAATAATCAAATTAAAAAGGCAAATTTTAAAAAAGATATAAATTTGAAAGCAAAAAAAGAAATGAATTTTGATTAAATTGTCAAATTTACAATAAAAAAGAATGACTGTTTGAAAAAATGGTTGAATTTTGAAAAAAATAATCTAGAACCGAATAATAAAGATTTTACTAATAAAAGATGAATTTCTAATCATAAATTTAATTCAGTAGAATTTTCAAAATAAAAGTATGAACTTTCACCCAAAAAAAGTTGAATTTTCTTATTGGCTTCTATTAATTCAGTTCGCATTTAAGAGCAGCACGAGAAAAGGGAGAAAGATTGTAAACATTCACAACTTACATTTTCAACCAAAAAGTATGGAAATGCTACAAAGAGAACTACATTTTTAACCCAAAGAGACTGTTATTTAACAAAATAGTTAAATTTTTAACCAAACTATATTTATTAGCTGCAGAAAAATAAAAAAATAAATAGGATGTTTAAATTTACAAACAAAAAAGGTGACTTTTTAGGAAAATTGTTTAATTTCAAACAAAATAATATATTTTCAACAGGATGATTACATTTTCAAACAATGAAAATAATGCTCAATTAAAGAAGATCAATTTTTAACAAAATACTTAAATTGCCTCCTAAAAATAATACATTTGTAACACAAAATGAAATAGCTATATTTTCATTTTTAAAAAAATTAATTTTTTCAACCAAAAGCGAAACGAATTTCCAACAGAAAAGTTTCATTCTTAGCTTAAGAAATAAATTTTTAACTGAAATGATGAATCTTTAACTAATAAAAAAATCAACTTAATAGCGAAGAAATTAGCATAATATTATGTCAAAACTGTTAAATGTACTTGAGTTTAAATCGACGTCGTTGATTTAATGTTAATGTAGATTTTGTCTTGTCTGAGAAAACAAATTATAACAAAGTCGTGGGTAAAAAAATTGGCATACTTCAGACAATGGGTAACCAGACATTATAGTTCAGATGTTATAGTACAGTGCTTTTGATGACAAACACAAAAATGGAGCAAAACGCAAGTTCTGTTCCTTTTATTAATTTTAATCTTTTACTTTATAACTAAATATAATTAAAATAGCACTAAAGCTTACCATCAATATAAAGGATTTCAAAAAATTTAAAAAATTATTTAAAGTTATACACAGATATATAACAGAGAAATTCGATATTGAGATGATGTAACAATTATTATTAAAATTTTCGACGACAATGAACTTTGCTTCCTGATGAGGAGAGTATTCAACTCTCGAAAGGTTAGACGTTTTAAAATAAAGAAACTATTACGTATGGCTATCTTTTGTCTAAAGTATGTCAATTTTTTCACCTAAGACTTTGCTGTAAAAAAAAGTAATAAATTTCCACAAAGTCGTTCTACTCTAAAGAAATAGTTAAATTTTCTCCCAGATAATTAAATTTTCAAGCCAAAACTACGAGTTTTCTAAAAAAAATTAAGGAGACATTTGCTTTTTTAACAAAAAATTATTAAAACTCTGCAAACAGAAAGAAATTTTCAAGCTAAAAAAAATACGAGTATTCAACAAAATAGTTTAAAGTTTTAATCAAACTTGATTTCTTAGCAAAAAAATAAAGTGAATAAAATATTTGAATTTTTAACAAAAAGGGTGAATCTAAAAAAATTATTGAACTTTAAACAAAATAACAAATTTTCGAAGAAGTTTAACTTTCGGCAAAATAGTTTAATTTTCTCCCAGACTTGAATTTTCTGAACAAAAAATTTGACTAGACAGTCGATTTTTAAACAAAAAAAATATGAAGTTTCTACAAACAGAAATGAATGATAAAGCCAAAAAGACGAGCCTTTACCAAAATATTTAAATTTTTAATTAAACTATATTTATTAGACAAAAAAAAATTAATTAAATGGTTGAATTTTCAACCCAAAAACCAAATCCTCAACAAAAAAGGATGACTTTTTAAAAAATTGTTGAATTTTGAACAAAATATCTTATGTAATCAAATACAACGACGAATATTTGAAGTGAGTTAATTGTGATAACTTGTCCTATTATCCTTAGTATAATGTTAAATTGAATAATTGACTTAAATATGCCATTCACGGTATGTGCGGCAAAGTAAGGGCTGAGAGATCGTTGAGAGAAGCGTTACTTTTTCACTTTACTTTCATAACTGAAACCATTGAATATTAATGTTACTATACTAGGAACTTGGGAGCTTCTTAGCGAAGCGGACGTAACTTCTGAAATGTAAATGGGGAAATTATAAGCGTCACTGGTTAAATTTCCAAGAGAACGTTATCGATACTTAGAGGGTTATGAATTTTTCAAGACATTAGGAGAAATGTGATTAATACATAATTAAAGCTGGGAAAGTTAAACGGTGGTGAGTCGTCGTAATAGTTCAATTTTTAACTAAAAAATATTTTTTACCAGAAAAAATTAACCTTCAACTCAAAAAGATCAATTTTTCATTAAAAACTCAATTTTTACCCAAGCAGTTGCACCATCAACTTAAAAGTTTAACTTTTCAACAAAAGATACAATTTTCAACAAAATAGTTCAATTTTTAAACAAATAAATACATATATAATACAAAAAGACGAGTTTCTTTTATAACAGTTAAATTTTCATCAAAAGATTTTATTTTTAACCTAAAAAGATGAATTTTTAACCAAAAATATTACTTTTCTACTATTAAAGGAAAAATTTTCAATCCAGAAAAACAAATTCTTTACAAAACTGTTAAATCTTTAGCTAAAATAGAAAAATTAACAAAATATTTAAATCGTCAACAAAATTATTAAATTTTCAGCAACATTCTTGAATTTTATTTCAATGGCAAAATTTTTAATCTATAAATACGAATTTTTAATCAGGACGATTAATTTTCCACTAAACGCTCAGTTCTTAACAAAATGCATGTCTTTTTAACTAAATAGTTTAATTTTTAACTAAATAAAAAGTTTAAATTAAAAAATTTTATAACAAAACTTTTCTGTAGAAAAATCTGTAAAAAAACGATTTTTCAAACAAATGAATTTAAGGAAAAGAGGCGAATTTTTAACAAAATACTTGAATCTTCAACAAGAAGGATGAATTTCCAACCAACAAGATTAATTTTCTACCCAAAAATACCAATTTTTAACAAAATGCATTAAATTGTTGACAAAAAACATAAAATTTAAATAAAAAAGTTTAACAATCAACCATGTTATTGAATTTAAAAAAGAATTTTCTTAACCAAAAATATGAAAGTTTTCAATCTAAAAAGTCCAATGTTTTAGAGCGCAGCTGACTTTATAATCAGACAAGAAGAGTTTACATTGAGAAATATAATTTTCGATCAATCATGATGAATTTTTAAAGAAATGTTTGGACTTACAACTAAAAAAGATGAATTTCCAAACAACACTTGCTTCTTGAAATTCTCAGTTTGAAAAAAATTTTTTAAAGTTTTGAGCAAGCTGAATTCAAATGAAATCGATGGATTTTTCAAAAAATATTTTAATCTTTGAACAGGATTATGAAATTTAAGCAAACAAATTAATTTTTACCGAAATAGATGGAATTTCACCAAAATACATGCATTTTCAACTTAATAGTTGAACTTTAAACTTATTAAGAAAAAATTTTCCACCAAAAATGAAAAAGCTGCCATTTTAGATCGAAGTATTTTTTTATATTCGACTAGAATATTATACGCACGCGCATGCGCGCACCAACTTTAATATTCATTTTCATCATTAACCCAATTTCTAAATAGCTATCTTCTCGTTTACAGTTTTTAACCAATAAAATTCTTGCTAAAATTAGATTCTGAAGGAATATATTCAATGAGTCCGTGTAACGCAGAATTATTTAATTTGCGATTACTATTATTAACACAGTAAAGGGCGAGATATAATTTTTTGAATATTTCCAGTGCACGACTTAACCAACGCAGTAATAAATCCGAAAATAATAATAATAATAATTAATATAATTATGAATTTCAATACCAATTATTTGCCGTTGAAAATTTATCCTCTAATTATAAAATGGAGATCTATGAAAATTCACAAAATATATCATGAATGCGGGCGGCATGGTGGTGCAATTGTAGACATGAAAATAACTAAAAAATAAATTATGATACTATTTATACCAACGATATATCATTAACAAATTCATGAACAATGCATTAAAATATATTGATAAATCATCAAAATATGTTTCTGCACTTTCAGGCTATATGATTTAATATTATGAAAAAACTTCATTTTTGTTCAATGACATTCGCGGATATGTTTACGTAAATTTTTGTAAATCAGGAGATCAATATACTATACCGCCAAAGCATTAAAACATTATTACCTATAATTTTTAAAATTATATTCTGATTCGATGCTTAGCTCACAATATGAAAATCATTAAACATGTATTTGCATTAAAATGTTTAAATACTTTTTACGTAATATTTTCTAATTTAAACTTTCTTTTCTCGAAATATGCTTTTTTATCAAACATTCACGCTTATTCAATAAAAAAACAAATTAATATTTAAGTAGAAAAATAACAGCGTATCAAAATACATTGCTGAATAATTAAAACATATCTACATATAATTTTGGAAATTATTTTAAATACTCATATCACGGCCATTATTGTAAATCAGCGAATCAAAAAACATCGCTAAATCATTCAAACATTGTAACCTCTCATTTTTTAAAATTTAATTTGTGTTTAAAAGGTGATTTAATCGTAATTTAACACAAATTTAAATAGGATATTTTCATGAAAAATTGAATCAACACTTTGTTTGGACTTCCTTTCAGACAAAATTTCACAATTTTATATGAAAACATTTATAGCTGAAAAATCTATAATTTTATGTATAATACCTTCAAATTTTAACAAAATTTAAGCATCATTTCCAGAAATGTAGACAATTAAGAAAATTCAATCCAAAAAATAAATATGACATAACTTCAAAAATGAATTTCTTTATTTCCTTCAGAATCAAAATTTATCTCATATAGCCCTATATTTTCACCAATTTTTATTAAAATCGAACGATCACTTGCAGATTTTAACATTTCTAACGTGTACTTGCTCAGCACCCATTTAAAAAATTTAAATACTCACATAGAATTTTGTGAAAGGAATTCAGCTACTCATTTTATAATAGCAAAAATATTCTAAAAAGGTATATAATGGTACCAAGAATATGTTAAATGTAAATGAATTTTTACTATACGAAATACGAATTACAGACAATATTCAATTACATTACCTTAAGATCAATGATCAATTTATGTTACTCAATGGAGAAAAATAAAAATGAAACCTTTGTGCAATTTAATATTGTGAAAAAAATTAATAAGTCAATATTTAATCAGTACACTATATGAAAAGCATTACACAATTACAAGCATTAACCTATAAATTCAAATATTAAAATAGCTTTTACTTAACCATTTTTTTTTTAAATTTTTACTTTAATTTCTAAGAATCTGATTTATTAGTAAACTTTTATACTAATTTCAAAAAGAAATAAAATACATTTATAGGTAATTTAAAAAATTAAATTTAGATTCTTATTTCACAACGTCAGACACGTTTGAAAAATTATATATAAGTAGAATAGGGGTATTTTAAATATGAATAAACCTTTATTATGCAAATTATATTCCATATTGGATTACATAACCTTCTAGTAATTAATCAATTTATGTTATTCAATTTTATAAAAACTATATTCGAAACTTTATTTAATGAAATATTGTAAACAATTATTCAGTTCATAACTAATTAATCATTTCGCAAAGGAAGAAGCATTAAACTATAAAGTCCATCAAAACATTCAAATAATTTGTACTTAAATTTTTTAATTTCAACTTTCATGTATAAATATTTCATTTATGAATAAGATCTTTAAATGATTACAGAAAATTTGAGTTTTAAAAGAATAAATTGACAATAATACACTGATGATAAATATTTATAATAAAATAATGTTTAACGTTATTTTCATTGAAACATTAAAATAATTTTTAATTTATATATTTGAAAAAATTTTCAATTGCATTTCTGAAAATTGTAGTAATTAATTAACATTTTATACTAATTCCAGAAAAAATTTAACATATTTCTTTATAATTTTGATAGATGAATTTAAAAAATAATTCCACAATGTTGCAAAAATTTAAAAAAATTATATAATTTTAATCAAATACTCACTTACATAACCTTAAAGTAAATAAGCATTTAATAATTATCCCCATTAAAGCATTTAAATATTTTTACCTTATAGTTTCCTGAAAATTTGAATTATTAATAACTTTTTAAACTAATTCCAGAAAAAATTAAAAACACATGTATTTATTATTTTGAAAATTAAGCTCACTTATTTCACAACATCAGAAACATTTGAAAAACTATGTAACTGGAATAGCGGTATTATAAATATGAATACATTTTTATTATATACAAATTATAGCCAATATTTAATTAGATAACCTTACAATATCACGAACATTTAAAAGATTATATAATTGTAACAAAAGTATTTTAAATAAAAAAATAACTTTTATTATACAAATTATAGCCAATATTCAATTACAGAATCTTGAGGTAAATATCTAATTTACGTTCAGCATAAGAAGCATTAAAAAATTATTTTTATGGAAATATTCAAATAATTTTTACGTCATATTTTTTTCTTTATATTAAATTGCATTTCGATACACTTAATTTATTAATGACATTTAAAAATAATTCCATAAAAAATAAAAATACATGTAAATATTAATTAATCACCTTACAACAAAAAAAGCAGTGAATAGTTTTCATCAGTAATACATTCAAATAATTTTTACTTTATATTTTCTTGAAAATTTAAATTAATAATAACCTTTCAAACTTATTTCATAGCATAGTAAAATATATGTTAATATAATTTTCAAAGCAGAATTCTGATACTCATTTCACAACATCACAAAAATTTACAAAAATCATATAATTGCAATAGAGATATTTTTAACATGAATAATCTTTTTTTTTACAAATTATAGACAATATTTAATAGCATAACCTTAAAGTAAATAATGAATTTATGTCCATAATTTTGAAATTTAAAATTTAATATTTATCTAATTTAATATTGTGAAAAAAATACTCAGTAATTTAAAAAATTAAAATCTAATCTTTATCTAATGTAATATTGTCAAAAAATCGCTCAGCTTATTATTAATTTATCTCTTCACTACATAAAATGTGGCGCTACGAACTTAGACAATTATGACATTATGGAGTATAGCCTAACTCCAGTAATAGAAGTAGAAACATTGTACTCGGTTCATACTATTCTAAATTACTACAACCATGTATTCGATTCCTACTATCCTACAATCTTACACAAGATGGAGTTTCCCTGTTTTCACATGAAGAAAAATATTTTTAACTGCATAGTTTACAAAATTATAATAATTTTTTTTTAAATAATTTAATATTTCACCACACTAGCTGAAATTAAATCACAAATTTAAATTTTCTACCAAATTGGTAAATTATTTAGCCAAAAAGACGAATCTTCTACAAAAAAAAATTAAATTTTTAATTCAGAAATCATTTAATTTTCAACACAAATTTCTATTTATGATAAAGTAGTTGAAATTTTAAATAAAATTAGGAATATTTAACAAAAAAATTAATTTTCTACAAAATAGTTGAGCTTCAAACCAGCAGTTGATTTTCAAACAAAAAAAAAGAATTTCTAACAAATCATGTAATAGTTTATATCTAAAGAAATTTGATTTTAAATCAAAAAGAAATTATTAGAGTTAAAAAATGCGATTTTTAAACAAAATAGTTGAATCCGTAACGAAAACCGGTAATTTTTTAATTACGCAGTTGTATTTTTAGCCAAAAAGGATTTGACTCTAAACAAAAAGATTAATTTTGTTCAAAAAGAATAAATTTTGATCAAAATATGTGAATTTTGAAGTAGAATAAATCAGTTTCAAATTTAAATATAAATTTTTAAACAAAATTGGAATAGTTTCATTTTCATCAAAGAAAATTAAATCTCGACAAAAAAATACAAACAAAATTTCAGCAAATGAGGTCATTCTTCAGAATTTTATTTTACTTTTAATTTTCTACCAAAAAAGACAAAGTATCAATAAAATACGTGCATTTTTAACTAAGGCATATGAATATTTAATAAAGAAATGGAAAAGATAAATTTTCAGTTTGGAAAATTAATTAGTAACCTAAAATAAAACAAATTTGCAACAAAATAGTTCAATTGTTAACCAAAAAGATGAATCATTAATCTACGAAATGAATTTCCAACAAATTAGTTCAACTCTCAACAAAGTAATTAAATTTTGGATAAAAAAATGACATTTTAACAAAATAGTTTCATA
>JAUELO010000179.1:44526530-44543563 GCA_032357855.1 Amphibolips quercusostensackenii | reverse complement strand
ACTATGTTTCTTAGATTTAACTATTTTACTAGGGCTTATTAGGTGAGGTTAATATTTTTTCAATGTTGCCCTACATAGCTTATCAACTAGGAGCAAAATATTTAAATTCAAAAATAAGAATCACTCAAGTTCTAACATTTGAAAAAACTTTTATTTGGTTGACAAACAATTATGAAATTTAAAAAATAGTTTCAACAACTTTTAAGGACTTCAAGCAAAAAACTCTTTTTGTTATCTCACTAGAATCCCTTACTTTAATAACAACTTTTCTTGAAAAATGTTTGAAGTAAGTCTAGAAAGAAAAGTACTATAAATGTTTTAATTTAATTTTGTAGACATTTTTGAAAATGCTGATTAGATACATGTCCCACAAAAGTACTGCTAAAATAGGACTTAGGTACCAAAAACCAGAACTTTTTTAGGAAAGAATTACCGAAATGTTACAAATAATTTTTTTTTATTTAAAATTTTACAAATCCTAAACGACTTTCACGTCAAAAGTATTTAAATATTTCAAGGTAATTTTTTTGTAAATTTATACAAATTCTAGCGATATTTCCGTCACAAAAATTACTGCTGAACTTAAACTGAAGTACCAAAGACTGTTTAAAGTATACCCCGTTAACTCCGACTTTGTAAGGACTAAAATGAAGAAATTTTCCATGTATATTTTTTTTGTTTCAAGCACCAATTTTTAAGGACATAAGCACTGGAATCTTTTTAATTATTTCATTCTTATTTTTACAATTTCTGAATAATTTCTGGTACAAATGTATTAGAGAAGTACTATTTTATTTTGTTTTTTTAAAATTGTCACAAGTGCTAATTAGATTTATGTCTAAAAAAATAATAAGTAGGACTTTTTTGGTACGCTTGTCCTACAGAATTTCGTTATAAGACTGGTTATATCTTGAAATATTGTGGTACTTTTATTTTATTTTTAATTTTTTTTGCCTCAGCAAGTACTTACGACTTGCAGACATTTAAAACTAATTGAAGTGCGACTTTTCTGGCCCTTATGTCTTAAACAAGTCTTTGCTTGAAGCAAACGCTGAAATAAGTAGAACTTTCTAGGTACGTTTATCCTAAAAAAGTCCTTGTAAAATGTGCATATTGAAAACCTATTCAGTACTTTAGTCTTATTTCACCAGTACTTGTTTTGGACATAAATCCTATTAGCACTTGTAAATCTTCGGTAAGAAATAAAATACAAAATTTTAAATTATGATGGAGCTATGTTCGTATGATATACTTTCTCACTTCATATACTTTCATTTTAATGAAAAAGAATCTTATTTTAAGAACATAACAAATGATCTGAAACAAAAATGATTTCGCTATTTTTCTGTGAATCCAGTACTTTAGCGCTATTTTATCCGGAATTTCATTAGGATCTGAAACCTTTTTCTACTTACAACTGTTCTAGAATGTTGCACAACTTCTAATTGTTTGAATTTAGTTTGGTTTGTGTTGCAATAAACTAGTTTTGCGCATGAAATAATCAGCAAAGCGCCCTTAAAGACACCACTCTTAATCATTAAAAAAACTCAAACCAATTTTTCAACAGAAATAAAAAAGCAGAATTTAATCTTAAAAAAAATAGTTTTCTTGAAACAAACCTAAATATGTTTCAACAAATTTTCATAACATTTATAATTGTTTTTTTTATCAAAGGAAAGATTTTCCATAAATGGCAGCTTATTCGAAAAATAATATTATTTTTCATAAAAGTATATAACTACAAAATTTTTTTTAAAGTGATTTATTTTAACTCATAGTTTTAAAACTAATATCCACTAAAAAAAATGTAATACTGGCAAAGATTATTTCCTGAGAAGAAAGCATTTCCTTAATTCCTGTCATTTTTCAGTCTCACGAAAAGAGTAAAACGACCACATAATAAGCGTTTTGTTTGTCGATTAATTTTACCTCATTTTATAAACGAGGAATCATAAACAACATGAGAAAAATGTCAGGCACATGTAATCTACCTTCCTGCGAATTTGATGTTAATAGATATGAAAATTTCAGACTGTGAATACCCTAATTTATCTTAAGCAATAAATGATTAAAATTATTTTTAAACCGGAAATAAAAACTGTGCTTTTAACTGCAAACTTTTTAATTAGTTCACTAAGGAGGTAGCGCAAATGCAAGTTATTTGTTTGAAAAACTTCTTTAAATCTTTAATTAAAGGAGTTTACACGTTCTCTTTATATTTCAGAATCTTCCAAATAAAATCGCGTTATTTGACAAGAAAGTTTTAAGAATTACAAAAATATACTTCAAAATATTATAGTCATTTCAATCTTTTAAAAATATTAAGATGTGTTTAGTTAGCTTATAGCTAAAGTTTAAAAAAGTAAATAAGGTGAAAAAAGTTATTGGACACAAAACTCAAAAAAAAGTTTTAAAAACTTTTAATGCCAAACGTTATATATATACAAAGTCATAAGCCAAACATTTGAATTGACTTATAATAGGTGTTCATATTCTATAATCGAACAATGTGCCAAATACGTCTTTTGAACATTAGAAGATTCTGATGACTTCAATCACTATATTGAAAAATAGAAATTAAATATAAATTATAAATTACTCTTGTGATAAAATACATTTCACTTTCAGAAATTGTAGGCTTATTCAATTTATGTTGCATTTAATCTACATGATCAAACAATGTTCTATGAGCGTATAACGTTTGCAATATATACATAATTAGAACCAATAAATTACGCTTCCTGAAAAAAGTGGCTTAAGCCTAAGACCGTAAATTTACCTGAGGTTTTAATTTAGCAGAGTGCCAGCTAGATGCGTCACTAGTAGAATGAGAGAGATTTTTGTGCAGAGAAAAATAAATGTGGGGAACCGGGTAACCAGAAAAAAAGATTTTAATTAGGATATCTATTTATTTATTCAAAACCTATCCTCTGCTTGAAGTTATTTTTTTTCGGTTTATGAATGTATCAAGCTTTTTTCTTCAGATTTTCATCAATTTTTTTTTCTTAGTTTATGTACAAAATAACACTGAGCTAGTACTGATTCTTGTATGAACATACATTTTTTACTAAGTTAACTACTACATGATTTTAAATGAATAAAATACCTATTTTGATTTACTACTTTCGCGTAATTTTTCTTTGAAGATAATTTTTAAATTTAAATAAATTATTAAACTCATTGCACGCGAATTGGGCAAAGTGACATCAGGAGGGATTATTATGACAGAAGGATTGGGTAAATTAGTAGAAGGTTAGCGTTTCTCAACTTCTTTACTTTTTTCTAAGGACGATAAGGTAAAAGAACTATTTTTATTATCCCACTAGAGTGGACAGAGTGAGGGACAAATGTATACACTTTTAATTGTTTAATTTAGAAAAATCAATCAGCAACCCTCTATACGCACCGTTGGTATAGTAGCATGTTCGCCAAAGGTCTTACCATCAGAGATTGACCGCCTTAGTTACATTATTGTATGCATGTAGAAGCTCTATTCTAAATGATAAATAATTTTTCTAAACACATAACGGTTGGTTCTTGAACATTTATACTACCTACGGTCACTTCATTGTAAGGGTTTATAAGATTCTTATGACTTATTTTTTTCTATTGAAAACTCTTTCTTTTTGTAAAACTTAAAATTTTTTTTAAATTTTTTGGTTTAAAATTTGTACTTTTTCTTTGAAAATATCTAGATTTTGTTAAAAAACTGTACTTTGCGATGAAAAATAAATTTTTTATTCAAAATACAACTGTTTAGCAGAAAATTAATTTGTTTTATTTTAAGATTTGATCTTCTTCAAAATTCGTCCTTTTTGCTAAAATTGACTTTTTTTAAATTTAAAATTAAAATGCTTTTTAGTTGATATATCTATTACTAAATTTATGCTTTAAAACTTATCTTTCTAGGTTGAAAATGCAATTTCTATGTCGAAAGTTGAACTACTTTATTAAAATTTGATTTTTTTATTGCAAATTCAACTGTTTTGTAAAAAGATCATCTTCCAGGCTTTAAAATTCAAAAAGATGGTAGAAAAATGAACGGTTTTGTGAAAAGCTTCTTTTTTTACGTTTTCGTCATTTATTTGGTTAAAAATTAATTATTTTTTAGTAAAATATTAAAATTCACACTATTTCATTAAAAATTTACGTATTTAGTTGAAACTTGGTCTTCTTTGACGAAAAAAATTAATCCTTTAGTTAAAAACTAGAAGCGTGCTGTCGCTTATTCAAATTTTTAATAAGGAAACGCTTGAAAAATTTGATTTTTTAAAACAGAAAAAAAATTAATTTTTGAGTACATCCAAAAGGTTTGATTTCCTGGAGCTACTACCGGTTTTTAAATCAAAATAACTAGATTTTTAAATCAAAATAACTACTTTTTAGTGAAAAAATGAATCTAAAAGTCAAGTGGAATCTTTGAAATTCGATTTATCTAAATATTCGAACAAGTCGAATTTCGAAGATTCGATTTGCCTTTTGGATCAATTTTTTTTACCAAAAAAGGGGTTATTTTGAATTAAAAAATTTTAATAATCTAAGGAAATCAAGCCGGTTTAATCTAAAGTCGAATTTTTTTTCCTTTTTGATAAATTCAATTTTCAAGCAAGCGTGCTTGAATTTGTATTACAAATTCGAATTGGCGACTGCACTCCTCTGTTAAAAACCTATCTGTTTAGTTGAAAATTAATCTGTTTTAGTTTAGTATTCGAACTATTTTGTTGTTGAAAATTTGTCCGTTTTCTTTAAATTAAACTGGTTTTTATTAAAACTTAAAATCATATTTGGTTGGAATATCAACTAATACATTTTTGTTTAAAACTTATATTTCTAAGTTGAAAATTGAACTCCCAGGTTGAAAGTTGAAAGGCTTTATTTAAAATCCTTTTTTGATTGTTGAAGATTCGACTGTTTTGTAGAAAATTCATCTTATTGGCTTGAAAGTTCTCCAAGTTGGTGAAAAATTCACGGTTTTGCAAAACTTTAGGTTTTCTCAATTAAAAATTGATTTTTTAAATTAAAATGTAGTTATTCAATTTTTATTAAAAAATTGATCTTTTTTAGTTTAAAAATTCGAAGATTTGGTTCTAAATTCGTCTTCTTTTTAATTAAATTAACCTTCTGGGTTAAGAATTTGACTTTCTCGTTGAAAATGTATATATTTTGATGAAAAGTCGTCTTTTTTGATAACAAATTGATCCTGTTTGTAGGAAATTCAGTTTTTTTCTTAAAAAATGACGTATTTCGTGTAGAACTCCTCTCTTTCAGAAGAAAATTGATCTTTCTGATTGAAAGTTTATCTTGTTGGCGAAAAATTGAATCATTTGGTATAAAATTTATTTTTTTTTTGGAAAAGATTTATAATTTTAGTTATAAACTCTTTTATGAAAAGGGATTATTTGATTAATTGTTTTGCTAAAATAAGTTAAACTAATTTGTTAAAAATTAATTTTATTAGTTTAGGATCCATCTCTTAGGATGAAAAATTAAATATTTGGTCAAAAAATGTTTTTGTCATTTGAAAATGAATTTTTCAACTACAAGTTTAACAATTTCATTTCATGTTTCAAAATCGATTCCTTTAGGTTAAAAATTTAACTATTTGACTGAGAATGAATTTTCTTTTAAAAACAATCCACATGGGTCTGGGAACTTGAACAGCCTTGTAGAAAAGTCGTCTTTTTGGTTTAAAATGTTAACTGTTTTGTTGAAAATTTGTCTTGCTGGGTTAAAAATTCTATCATTTTGTTAGAAAATTCGACTGGTTAAATAATATTTTAGTGTGAAATTTTAATTTTTTTGGAAAGAAATTGTGTCTGTTTTTTATTTAAAATTGAAACATTTCTTGTTTAAAATATAAAACTGCTACATTTATGATTATAAATTCATCTTTCTAATTAAAAATTAAATTTCTTGGTTGTGAGTTGAACTAGTTTATTGAAAATTCATTTCTTTGATGGAAAATTTCACAGTTCTGTGGCGAAATCATTCTTGGGCTTTAAAATTCAACAAGTTGGTAGAAAATTTAACGGTTTTGTAGAACATTTTTTTTCCATTCTCATCATTTATTTTTTGGAAATTATTTATTTTTAATTGAGATTGAAAAAAATTAAATATTTGACGGAAATTAACGTATTTTGTTAAAAAATTTATATTCTTTGACAAAAAAAATTAATCCTTTGATTAAAAATCTGTTCAGTTGAAAATTAGTCTGTTTTAGTTAAAAATGCAAGTCTTTCTTTCATTTTCTCCGTTTTGAATTAGTTTAACTGTTTTTATTTAATTCTAAAACATTTTTGGTTAAAATATCAACTATTACAGTTTTGCTTCAAACTTCACTTTTCAAAGTTCAAAATTCCACTTTTTGGTTGAAAGTAAAAAGACTTTATTAGAAAAAATTTTTTCTTCTTTGAAAATTCAACTGTTTTGCAGAAAGCTCTTCTTTTTGGTTAAAAAATTTAACATGTTAGTACAAAAGTTTATTGTTATGCAAAAGATTGTTTTTTTTAACAAAAATAATGAAAACATTTTTTTTTTTTTTTTTGAAATTCAAATATTTAGTTGCAAAGTTTTTTATTTGTAGTAAATCAACCTTCTTGCTTAAAAATTCAAATACTTGGTTAAAAATCTATTTATTTTTTTAGTCCATCCTCTCTGGTAAAAAACTGATCGTTTTAGTGGAAAACTCAACTTTTGAAAAAATGTACTTTTTGTAATGAATTCTTCTTTTTTGGTTGAAAATTTATCTTTTGGACCTTAAGTTCATTTTTTCGGTTAAAATTTCACTTTTTCAGAAATATTCATCATTTTATTTGTGAAAATTTTTATAAGAACAAATAATTTAACTATTTTGTTGAAAGTTTGTTTGTGAGTTGCCTAAAAATAATGTTTTGAACTGCAAATTTAAATATTTTCTTTTTCTGTTTCAAAATTGATTACTTGGTTTGATTATGAATTAATTTTTTTGTTGAAAATTTATATTTTGGGGTTAAAGGTTAAACTATTTTGTGAAAGAAATGATCTTTTTGGCTTGAAATTCAAACTGTCTTATTAAAAATTCTATTATTTTGACAGAAAATTCAACTATTTAGTTGAAAATTAACATTTTCTTTAGATATTTAAATTTTCTTTTGTAGAAAATTCGACTGTTTTGTAAATAATTCGCCTTTTTGGCTTAAAAATTCAACAATTTGTTAGATATTTGATGTTTTTCAGTTAGAAGTTCAACCGTTTGGTTAAAAATTAATCTATTTCCCTTAGGGATTCAGTTGTTATGAAGAAAAATGGTCTTTTTGGGTTGAATTCAGCTGTCTTTTGAAAAATTCATATGTTTTAAAATTCCACTATTTGTTTAAAAATTTTAAAAACTCAAATTCTGTAAGTTGAAATTAAATCCTTTCTGATTAAAATTTAAAAATTCGGTTTAAATATTCGTATTTTTTGGTTCAATTCAACTGTTTCAGATTTAAAATAAAAAAATTTTCTTGGATAAAACGTCAACTATTACGTTTTTCCGTAAATCCATCTTTTTTGGTTGTAAATTCAACTGCTTGTTGAAATGTTGGACCAGTTTGTTAATTCATCAGAAACAGTAGAATTTTACGCCCTTCCCCTTTCACCAAATCGTCTAATGTTGTTATTCAATGATCATCAAGTAAATTCGCGAAAAAAATTTTGTAGGCAAAAATAACGTAAGCTAGGTGGCAGAAGGGGGGGGGGTAAAACTTTCAGACCTTAGCAAAGGGTTGTACGTAGTATACAATTTAAAAAAAAACAACGTTACGTATTTTACGCACGGCGAGATGCATGGTGTAACAGGTTCCGTAAAACGAAACATGGTTTTTCATAGGTTTCCAAAAATAGGCACTCTCCTATGTTAGAATAGGAAGGGTCCCTGAATGGCACCTACCGTGCTCCCTAAGGGATGCGTCGGTTGTAATCTGACCTTCGCTACGGCGGGTCTGTATAACTCATATTCTTGAGTGAAGTTTCAGGAATCCAAGACTGATAATGGAATGGATTGTTTATTTATATTTGAAGTGCCAAGAGCGTCGCAACGACCCCTTAAGTATTTATTGGATACTCCCTAAACAAGCAATACATTCTACGACACAGTTCTATGACCTAAAGGTTCAGTTCAGATCTTTGTCACGTACGTATTCGAAACCAAATGAGGAGGATTGAAAATAGAAAAATGTTGAAGGGTCGAGTGCCAGGACAGACCAGAGCAGGCCAGGCAGCTGAGATTACTGAAACTACCGGAGGAGATTTTTGAAACACTAATGGCAAAGGCAACAAGAAATTTCCAGCAACTCACTCGAACTGTAGGGTCCGCACGCGCCAGTAAACTGTACGATAATGAGACTAATAACTTGAGTTGGAAGCCTCTCACGTACTTCGTAATCACTGGCTCGAGTACAAATGTTTCCGGGTGCTCGCTGTACCTTTAATGATAATATACACCAACCGCGTGCGAAGGCGACTCATCGGATTTCTAATTCTGATAAATATTGCAAGGGAGCCTTTAGACTCCCTCTTAGACTCATTCGTGAAGTGCCAGCAAATGGTCGCTATTTCATTGATCTTGATCTCATGGCACGTAAGAGTACGGAAAAGAATTGGCTATAAAAATCCTTCTAAGCGAACTGACGGGATGCGAACCATTGATACGGATTTTAGGGTCGTTCAAATGATCATAGTCGCACCAAACGGCCTACTCCACAAAGATCAGCCTTCATTGCCCATTCATAGAAAACGTAATTTTGTTTTGACGAAAGCTGATGGGGTTTGCTTAGGAAGTTACCGCATATTACATGACGCTATTTTCAGTCTTTTTTAAAGCTAAAGAGGAGAGTAAAATTTTTAACCCGAAAATATGATTTTTTAAGATTAAAAGGTAATTTTCTACTAAGAACTTAAATTTTTACATAAATGGATTATCATTTAACCAAAACGCTAATTTTTCTACCAAAATAGTTTAATTTTTAATTAAAAAATTATTTTTCAACCAAATGGTTTAATCTTCTCCGAAACGGTCATGTTTTAAAGCCAAAGAGATACATTTTCTATACAACAGTTGAATTTTCAACCTAAAAATATGAATTCTTAAGGAAACATATAATAGTTGATATTTCAACCAAAAAAGGCGAAATTTTAAGAAAATAGTTCAATTATTAACCAAGACAGAGTAATTTTTAAGCAAGTAGTTGCATTGTTAACCAAAAATAATGAATTTTCAAACAAAAAGTATATTATTACACCAAAAAAGTTAAATTTTAAAAATAAAAGGTTATTTTTGATTAAAATGGCATGGTTTCCTTTTAAGTTGAAAAATTAATTTTTAACCCAAAGAAAACGAATTTTCAACAAAATAGTTAAATTTTTATCCAAATATTTGAATTTTCAACTAAAAAAGATACTTTTTCAATCAAATAGTTGAATTTTTAATTTGAAGGTATATTTAAACCAAAAATGAAAAAAGTTTAAAAATTAATTTGCAAAAAAATTACACCAATTTTCTACGAAAATAGTTGAATTTTCAATTGAATCACGTAATTTCAACCAAATGGCCTAATTCTCTACCAAATGTTTAATGTTTTGAGCTGAAGAAATACATTCTCTGAACAACAGTTGATTTTTTAACTCGAATATATTAATTATGAACAAAACATATAATAGCTGATATTTCAAACAAAGTAAAAGTTAAACCCTTAAACGAAACATATTAATTTTCAAGCACACAGTTGTATTTTTGTCCATAAAAAGTGAATTTTCAATCAAAAAATATTATTTTCTACAAAAGAAAGGAATTTTTAACTAGAAACATAAATTATCAACAAAAAATTAAATAGTTACATTTTTAGTAAACAAATATCTTAGATACCAGAAGAAAGCTAATTTAAAAAAATAGTTTAATTTCCAACCAAAGAAATGATTTTTTGATCAATAAGATTAATTTTCTACCAAAAAAGATAAAAATTTTAACAAGATACATGAACTCTTAACAAATTGTTTGAATTATCAATTGGCAAAGATACATGTTTGATCAAATGGTTAAATTTTTATTAAAGAGGTAAATTTTTAACCAAAAATATAAAAGTTAAATTTTTGGTTATTAAATGAATCTTCGTACCAAAAATGAAACAAAGTTTTTACCAAAATAACTAAATTTTTAATTAAAAAGTTAATTTTTCAGCTAAAGAAGTAAATTTTCTACACAACAGATGAATTTTCAACCTAAAAATATTAATTTTCTACGAAACATATTAAATTTGATAATTCAACAAAAAGGATCTTAATTTTAAATTAAAAACATCTAAACTCAACTAAAAAAGACGAATTTCTAACAAAATAGTTGAATCTTCTACCAAAACAGATTAATTTCTAAGCAAAGAGTTGTATTTTAATCCAAAAATAGTACATTTTGAACAAAGATGCATTATTTTCATCCAAAAAGAGATAAATTTTTAACTAGTTACGTAAATTTTCAACCAATAATGGAATAGTTAAACTTCAGGTTTGAAAAAATCAATTCTAAACCAAATCAAAACAGATTTTCAAGAATATAGTTTGATTTTCACCAACGAAATGATTTTTGAAACAAGAAGATTAATTTTCGACCAAAAAAGATCAAATTTTAACGAAATACATGAACTTTCAACTGAATATTTACATTTTCATTTAAAAAGGATACATTTATGATCAAACAGTTAAATGTTTAATTAGAGAGGTAAATTTTTTACCAAAAATGGAATAGTTGAGTTTTTATTTTTTAAATTAATTCGCAACCAAAAATTCAACAAATTTTCTACCAAAATATTCAAATTTTCAATAACAAAGGACCTTTAAACCAAATCGTTTCATTTTCTATCAAATAGGTAAATTTTAGAGCCAAAAAGATGCATTTCCTAAGCAATTGTTGAATTCTTATCCTGAAAATATGAATTCGCAACAAAGCATACTGATTTTTTATCGAAAAAGAATTAATTTCAAACTAAGAATTATAATTTTCTATGAAAAAATTAATTTTTTAACTAGGAGAATAAATTCTTAACCAAAAATGGAATAGCTACATTTTCATTTCCAAAAATTAATTTTCAACTAAACAAAAAACAAATTTTCAAAAAAAGAGTTAAATTTTTAACCAAAAGCATAATTTTTAACCAAAAAGATTAATTTGCTACCAAAAAAAGATAAAATTTTAACAAAATATATACATTTTTAACTAAATACCTAAAAATATGAATTCTCAACAAAGCATATTAATTTTTTATCGAAAAAGAAATAATTTTAAACTAAGAATTATAATTTTTTATGAAAAAAATTAATTAATGACTAGGAAAATAAATTGTTAACCAAAAATTGAATAGTTACATTTTCAGTTCAAAAAAATTAATTTTTAAGCAAAAGCATAATTTTTAACCAAAAAGATTAATTTGCTACTAAGAAAAGATGAACTTTCAACAAAATATGTACATTTTTAACTGAATATTTAAATTTTCAGCTGAAAAAGATATTTTTTCAATGAAATAAATTAATTTTTAATTATAAATGTAATTTTGCAGCCAAAAATGGAGCAAATATTTGAAAAAAATAGTTAAATTTTCAAATAAACAGATGAATCTTTATCTAAATCAATTAAATTTTGTTATCATAGTCAAACTTTCAACCAAGTAGTTAAATTTTTGAATACTTAGCTGAATTTTCAACCTAAAAATATAAATTTTTGATGAAGAATGTGACTTTAGCAAAATACATATTATGTCTACATATTATGTGATGCTATTTTTAGCGATTCTTGATTCACCCCTGCCTGCTGTGACAATGTGTGACATTTCGGTGAAACCTCCACCCTTAAAATGTCCTGTGAAATTAAAGATGACCCCGTTCTATTTTTAAATAAGAAATATAAAATAAATTTTGTATAACCATTTATTGAACAATAAATAGTGAGATGAAACTATTTGATACTAGTTGGAGAATGCTTTTAATCAAATTCTTTAGACATATTTCTCTAATTGGCGTACATTAATATAACTTAAATATTAAGTTACACGACAGATTAACTTTGCATATCAGAAGCCGTCCATTAAATTTTTCCTCTTTTTGAAAAATTTTTTTTTCGTTTGTTTTCAAGAAACTTTTACTTTTTCTTGTTTTTTGCTTAAATTCAGATAGGAACCCAATAAGAAAATCCAACTATTCTTGGTTCAAAGTTAATATTTGTTGTTGAAAGTCTACCCTCATAATACTGGTTCGGAGTTCGTCTTGCTGCTTTAAAAATTCTACTATTTGGTTGAGGATTTAATTATTTTGTTGAAAATGCAACTATTTTTTTAAAAAGTCATACTTTTAGTCCGAAATTCAAATACTAAGTAAAAAGATGAACTGCTTTGTTAAAAATTCATTTTCTTGTTGTTGAAGATTTATCTTTTCAGTCTGATAATTGAACTATGTAGTGAAAAACTCATTTCATGTTTGTATGAAAATGAATCTTTTTAAGCCTAAAATTTAACTATTCAGTTCAACATTTATATTTTCCATCTTAAAATTGTAGTTAAGTGTTGAAAATTCATATATTTTGTTTATGGTTAATATTTTCTGCAGACAACTATAATTCCTCGTTAAAAAATTATATTTTTATTTAATAATTCATTGCTTTGGTTAAATGTTAAACTCGATTCCTTAAAATTCCTTTTTTTAAGATTCACCTTATTAGTAGATAATTCATCTCTCTGGTTGCATATTATACTATTTTGCTAAAAGTATATTCCGTTGGTTGTTTGTTTTCACTTGGTTGAGTCATTATTTTCTTCAATAAAAATGTCACTATTCCATTCTTGGTTACAAATTAATGCAAATGCTTGGTTGGAAATTAATTTGATTTGATTAAAGATTCAACTATTTTGTTAAAAATTTGTCATTATTTTGGTTAAATCCAGCTGCGCTAAATTTAAAATAAAATTTTTTAAAATATTAAATATTAAACTTTTTGTAGAAAATTCAAGTTTTTGGTTGAAAGAACGACTTCTTGGTTTAGAGTTAAACTACTTTGTAAACAATTAATTTGTTTGGTGAAAAATCATCTTTTTAAAAGGAGAATCTTTTGACATTTTAAAATGTTCTTAAATTATTATTTCAGATAACTAGTGAGTGTTTCTACAATAGTTTTATGTTGCTTATCCTTTTCTAGTTTTGAGGCTCTGGCTTGATAAAATAATTATTTTTGTATTATTTTTTTTTCAAAAAGCAGCTTAATTTTTTTTTTTGCAAAATATTTTACCCCGGGTAAAAACCTTGTAATTTTTGTTAAGTTATGGGTGCATCCCTTTTAGTTTTATCCAGCCGTCAAAAACGGATATGATCGTATTGGATCGAACAGATTATGATTAGATCGGATATGATCAGATAAGACCCAATAGGATGGGATAGGGTAAGAAAGTATATGATAGAATATCGTATGCTATTATAAAGTAGGAGGATAGTACAGGATAGGCTAGTGTATGATAGGACAGGATATTTTGTTGTTTTTAGTGAATTAGCAAATAACTAAAAATAGGAAAATTTATGCTTTGGAAGTTGCTGATTCCTTAATCACAAAACACATTGTTACAACTGCTTATCATCATTTTTGATCATTTATCATACATTTTTTCCAACGTTTAAATCCCGGAATATTAAAATAATATACTACTTTTATTATTTCAAATTTTTTTTATGCTACATTAGAAATATAATCACATTTAATTCAAAATCGTTAATATTAGTGAAATCAAGTTGAAACTCAACATTTCTCTTCATAAATAGCTATGAAATACAACTAAATAATTATTTTTTAAGTATCACCCTCATGCATTAATGAAAAATACCGTGAATTTAACTTTTGAAGAAATTAATACTTATTTTCCACACAGGATTTGAATTAAATAATAATTTGTAACTTTTGTGTATACTAAGGATCCTACTGCAACAGATGCAGAAATAAAGAAAGCTGCTTACTTTTCACGGCCGACATTAATATTGTGAAAGGTACAGTGACACTTAATATACCTACTATTGCGAATTAAAAATATTTCCAGAATTCACCTTGCAATTAATATTTGAAATAAATTACATTTTATTTTATGATGAGATATAAAGTGTCCAAAGTTTCAGACAATGTTCTAAATTATTTCTTACTATCTCCTTTATTATTAATTAAGCTAATAAAATGTTATGGGAATTGCTCATATCAATACAATTAATTAGGTTTATACTAAATTACTTGATGAACTATTGGGTCCTATTTAAATTAGTAAATTTTCATCAATCTAGCTTAGAGAGTAATCTAATTTCTGTTATAACCTAATCAAAGTTTTTTTGTGATTTTTAATAGTATGATTTTGGAATAAATCCGGATAAAGTGCACAAGTAGAATAAGAGAGGTTTGGAGACGGATAAGTATTCGAAAGCAGGGAGATTGATAGATAACATTGTAAATTTCATTGATAAGCATATGTTAATAAATTTCGTGAGTATCGATAAAATTGAAGAATATGAATTGAGAATAGGAATAAAGAGGGACATTCATAGATAATATTATGAATTTCATTGAATAAACATATGATAGTAAATAATTTTTATGAATACAGAGAAAATGTATTAATATAAATTAAGAATATACACACCACACTCTACTTTACTAGTTTGCACAAAACGTAGTAAATTTGACCTACTTCGCCTCAGGAAATTTTCCCAAAAATCATGTGGAAGTAATATGCCCTCAAATACGAAAATTTTTTCATTTTGCCATTGAAAAAATCACCTACCATTTTAATAAAGCTCCACAAAATTTAGTGAATTTATCCTACTACGCCTTAGGGAAAATTCCCTAAATTGTCTGTAAGATTCCACAAAAATGTAGCAAATGTTCCCGAATCTGTTTTTGGGAAAATTTAAAAATTTCTTATGTTATATTTCACAAATTGTTGTAGGGGATTTTACCCCAGGCGAAGTAGAAAATATTCCTGAATTTTGGTGTATATTACTTTGACGCGATTTTAGGGAAAATTACCTAAAAATTTTTGAACAGTGTTGGTTTGGTTAGGGTGAGATAGGATAGGAAAATCATTGTGTGTATTTAATCCTAATTTTCTCTTTTATAAGTTTGAGTTAAGTTAACATTGCTTACATTCTAAAGAATAATTTTAGTTTAATTAGGTATAGGTTATTAGTTTAAAATTTTCTAAATGTTCAATTTTACGTTATTAGGCGTTTGATACGTGTATGGCATTAAATTTTTTTAAATCCTAATTTCGAATTTTTTATATCTAGAAGGTTTCTGTTGCCTTGATTCTATAATGAAGTATTCAATACCTGAATAAGAAAAAATTTAGTTTGTAAGTTTTGATTTTCAATTTTGCAGGGTGACATAAATTGAACATGCAGATTTTTCTGTGATACTTTGAAGGTGCTTACGATTTCTTCCAATTCTCTGGTTTTCGTAGGAAACCCTCATAACCTGTTGCCAGGAATTAAGGAATACTGGTACATAGAATCTAGATAAGACGTGAAATATACTATATTATACTTTGATTTTTTGGTATTAGTGGTTAAAAAGTAGAAAAAGTAAGAAAATAAGAAAAATTTAGTTACATAAACTCAAATGCTGAAAGCTTTTCTTTTTAGTCAGATTTTTTTCGAGGATGTCCCTATTTCAAACTATTGGCATGTAAAGTACAGATGAAAAGTAAAATATACTATAAGTTTTTATATTAGTAGTCAAAAGAAGAAAAATGAGAAAATAAAAAAAATTTGTTTATGTAGATCCCACCGTGACAGCCTTCCTTCTAGTCAGATTTTTTCCGTCGGGCGTGTATTAATTTGAAGTCCTGAGCATGTAGAATTTGCATTGTACAAAAATTGTTTATGTAATGATTTTATTTTTTTTATATCTTTTCAATCTTTTCATATATTCAATATATTATAAACTAGCTGTGAATTCGATCCCGAGCGTTTTCACTTTATTTATGGTGCTCATTTCACGAGCACTTTGCCTTTCCGTTAGATAATAAATTCGCTTCCTCGTAGAAGAAGTATTAGTTATTTTTTTAATAATAGACAAACTAAGCTTTTCATATTGATAAATTTAAGAGTAGAAATTTACAAGAAATACAAAATTATAAAATAATTCAAAGAATTTTTTAAATACAATGACGAACCAAATAAATCAAATTTTGCATTTGAAATGGTAATTTTCCAAGATAGAAAATGAAAGGAAAAAATTCTGTCGCACCCTATCCCCTTCTCAGCTTAATGATTTTTTTCTACAAAAATTGTCATAATTATTTTATTTCAAAATTTATGATCAAAAAGTCTTTTCTATTCATGCATCAACATTAAATTATGTGTGTTGAAAAAGTTTTTCTGTTTACAACAGCTGTTTCTGTAAAGTTTATTAATAATAATATTATTATTAATTATAAGTATAATAATAAATAATTAAGTATTGTAGGCGTAGGGATGTGGCGACCCCATCGCCCAAGAGCTCTAGCCTTGCAGTATCGCGCAGTCCCACCCACAATAGGCCTCTCTCAGATGGAGGCCATGGTTCAGTTGGAAGTGACAATAGAACCGAACCATTCAAAGGTCAGCCAACGACCACGGACAAAAGCGAGAGAATCGTTTTAAATGGTCGGACTAACTCAAGAGGGACATCATTATATGAACGTTGGGTCAATATGCTCCTAAAATACTCCTAAAATACAAAATACTCCTAAAACGCTTTAGTATTTAAGAGATCTGGTATCCTTTCTGCTCAAAAACGGATATGAAGCTCTTTATCTAGAAGAGAAAAATCCTTCAGCGAACGTGTCACCCGTTCCTGAAAGACCACTTTTGCAAATAACCAATAATGCCAATATGAAAACTAGAAGATCAAAAATCTACTAAAAGGTCTTTCTCATGATGGTAAAATTAGCTAATGCAAATACTGCTTTCCCCGATTTGCTTTCCGAAGATGTTAATCTCTGGGCTCTGAACTGTGTAGTTTACGA
>JAUELO010000179.1:44476661-44490149 GCA_032357855.1 Amphibolips quercusostensackenii | reverse complement strand
ACCGAATAGCATCATGGCTTTAAGTACAGAATTCAGAGTGTCTCGTCGTCTCGAAATTCGGGATGACTAGTCCAATATTTTTCACAAGTTTGTCTAGTCGTCCCGAAAATTCGGGACAACTAGCCCATCCCCTTTTTCAAGTTCCCCAATTTTTCGGGACGACTAGGCACAGCCTACAGAATTATATATTGTCATTTTAGCTCTATCTGAGATATTTTTACTTCGGGTAATTTAAAAAAAGGCTTGAAGTAATTTTATTCAATTTTCAGTCTTATTTTATTTCTACTAGGTAAAATATATCTTGGAAAATATTTAGCAACATCGTCAAGGCATAATTTTGATTCTTAATGCGGAAAATAGCTTTTTAGGTACCTGGTCTACATTTCATTGTTGTCATTGATAAGGTCTAATCTTCGTTAAAAGTTGACTATGATCATCCGGTTAACCGATCGGATTTCGGAATGTCCGCGGCTCGATCGGATTACGTACTCGGTCGACTAATTTCCGGAGCGTGTTTGACAGATTACCCTCCTTTCGGCCCTAATATCCGTAATCTCCTGTCGTCTCCTATCGCGAAACAGCGGATACCATATTCCATATTCGTTTCACCACATTTGCCTCATTCAAGAACGTATTGAAAGACCCTTAAATCTGAAAAAGCATTCAGATTCTCAGAAAAATCGTTGAGCGTTATTGGATTTATATTCAAATTTTAAATTGCAGCTTCCTTCGGGTTATAAAATTAATCCAGAATAGACATCATCTCTCTCTGAGAATGAAAAAAGGTATAAGGGGCCTACAAATAAAATAAGTTATCAATTTCAGGCTATTTTTGACAAAGGTAATTTTTTCTACCTCCGCACCCGCGTTTTTCCCATTACTTCGGCAATAAATAAAAAATAATACAAAATATTAAAATATTAGACTTCTTAGCTTAAAATTCTCTTGAAACAGAGAAAATAGAATGATTTTTTTAACAAGTTAGAGAAATAATAGATGACTACATTATAAGAGATGAATTTTCAACCAAGAAAGATGTCCTTTCTGCCATAGGGGATAATAAGTTTTCAATCAAAAAAGCTAAATTGTAAACAAAACAGTATGATATTCGACAAAAAAATATGAATAGAACAAAGTGGTTAAATTTATAACAAAATAATCATTTTTTCAACAAAATAGTTGAATTTTTCAAGGTAAAAAAATAAATTTTTAACCAAATGGTCAAATTTTCAAACAAAAGAGGTCAAAATTTACTAAAAAACAATTGTCTTTTTATCAAAATAGTTGAATTTTTAACGAAAAAAAAAGTTTTTAACCAAAGGTGGAATCTTCACAATTACAATTAAAAAGATTGATCAAAAAAAATTTCAAAGAAAAGAGATGCAATTTCACCAAATAGTTTAATTCTCAATCAAAAAGATAGATTTTCAACGAAGAACAGTAATTTCATTAATAATGTTTTGGTCTACTAAGTCATTAAATCAATATTTTTTAAATATTGATGAATAATTTCAAAAGTTGTAAAAAAATATCTCTAGCTGCGCTGGGAGAAAAAATGTCTCTAGCTCTGCTAGAGACAATTTTTTACAACTTTTAAAATTACTATTCAAAATTTAAAAAATATTAACTCAGGGACTAAGTAGACAAAAACATTCACATCATTATTGAAAATTAATTTTTGCTAGTCAAGAACACAACATCGTTGAAACAAAGTAGATTAATTTTCCAGCAAAAATGGAAGAGGTTAATTATCAGATAAAAATCTAATTTTTATCCAAAAAAGATGATTTTTTAAATAAAATAATCATATTGAAATAAAAAAAAACTTATTCGTAACAGAATAGTTAAATTTTCAATCAAAGATGTCAGTCTTCAAAAACATGATAAAAAAAAATTTTCAAATAAATTGTTTCTTTCTTAACCAAGCAGTTGACTAATCGACCAGAAGATATAAAATTTTAACAAATAATATTAATTTTCAACAAAAAAGTTGATTTTCAACTATATAATTAACTTTTTTGCGACACTGGTCAATTTTCAAACAAAATAGATGAATTTTTTACAAAGCAGTTGACTTTTCAACAAAATAATTAATTTAAAACCAGATAATTAAATTTCAAAATTAAATGATCAATCTTAAAAAAAAATGACTTTCTAAGAAAGTTGTTCAAATTGAAACTGAGTATCTGATTTTTTAACGTTCAAATATGAATTTTAAACAAAACATGTAATATTAAATATTACACCGAAAAAACTTTCTCACTTGATTTCCAAATAAGTTGAATTCCATGAAAAAGACGATTTCGCAACAAAGTAGTTAAATCATCTAACATAACAAATTAATTTCCTAGAAAGAAGACAATTCAAAAGAGTGAATAAATAAATGTTCAAACTAATAGTTAAATTATTCACTAAAAATAAAAGTTTTTTACCGAAAATGGAATCCATTTTTTTTTTAGTTGAAAAATAGATTTTTAACATGAAGAGAATTTTGAACAAAATACATGAATTGTTGACCAAATAGTTTAATTTTTAACTGAATTGTTGAATTTTCAAGCCAAGTAGACAAATTTTCTACAAAATATTTAAATTTTCTAACTAAAAATATAAATTTCAATCACAAAGTTAATTGAAAAATAAAAAGTTCAATTTTTAACTGAAGTTGTAAATGCGATAAACAGCGATAAAGCTTACAGAGCGAGCATCAGCCCGCGAAGCGCGCAACAACGAGTATATTACGTATATAATTCTAATCAAATTTGTAGATATAATTTAGGGGAGAATTTTTGTTAAATAAAATGTTATTGTACCTTGTGTCGTTTTTCCAAAAGGTTAATTTTTTTCAAATACATTTTTATATCAAGCGTCCGTAACAAATTTGTAGATCATTTTTTGTTGAACAACTTTTGTCTTTTTATTTTTATTTATCTCTTGCGTCGTTTCTCTAAAAATTTAAATTTGTTATTTTTGATACTATTATTTACTAGTGAAAGTAAAGCTACTAGTCCTATCTAAAAATGATTGATAGTAAATTTGTGGATCCTCTTTCAGTGAAGAACTTTCGTCCATTAATTTTTTTTCGTACCTCGTGTTGCTTATCCAAAAATCAATTTTTTTTTTATTTTCGATGTTATTTTTTAGGATTAAAATTAAAATTACGTGTTCTATTAAAAAAATCATTCGTAAGATATTTGTATCTCTTTTTTTGGATAAACAAATTTTGTTTACTCATCTTTTTCAGAGCTGGTACTGTTTGTCCAAAAATGTAATTTTTAAATTTTTTATTTAATTTTTTACGATTAAATCCCAAACTGCGCCTTCTATTAAAAATAAAATGACAACAAATTTAGAGTTTTTTTTTGGGTTAACAACTTTTGTTTCATATTTCTTTGTAGCTTGTGTCGTTTGTCCAAAAATGTGATTTTTTAAATATTAATGTTGTTTTTTACACATAAAACAAAAACGACGCATTCTACCCATAAATTATTCATGGAAAATTTATAGACATTTTTTGGGTGCACAATTTTTTTTATGATATTTTTTTCTATCCTGCACAGTTTGTCCGCAAAATGTAATTTTCGATTTTTCATTGTTTCCTGAGCGATCAAAATTTAAATTTTCGATTTTTTATATAAATATAAAAGTTGTTATAATAATCTGGTTAGGATGACGAAAAGCGACGTTTTTATTTTCTTGATTTTTTTTTCAAATATTGCGTTGTTTGGCTTAAAACGTTCATTTTTATTTATTTGTTTTTGGATTTTAAAAATCTTACAGCTATAATTATTTTCTTTCTATTAAAAGAAAGTCATAAAAATCAATTGTTCAAGTTTCACAGTACTATAAATATTTGTACATAGAATTTTTAAAGTTTGAAAAAAATAGTTTCAAGAATATTAAAAATGTTCTAACTTTTTGAATTTTTATCCAAAATCGCTGGCTTACAAACTCGATCTTTTTTTTTCGTCCCTCCAACTATGTGCCAAATCATATCTAATTCGATTAGTCTTTTAAAAGGTATCCGATATACAGACGAAAACAACGTCAACGACAACAACAACGACGACGACAAACAGAGACACCGTCGTAAAAGCAGTTTTTTCGGATTCAACGAGTCTCGAAACGTGGAGATTCAGAGAAATCTGCGATAGTCAGTTTTCACATGAAAACAACAGCTTCTCAGTATAATGAGAATGTAAAAAGACGCATTTGCAACAAAATAGTTGAATTTTCAGCAAAATCGTAGAATTTTTAACAAAATGTTTAATTTTTAAATTATCTTTCAACAAAAAAAAGTTAAATTTTCTTACTGGATTCTATCATTTATTTTGTATTTGAGCGCAAAAGGGAAAAAAATTCTTTAAAAAATAAGAATCTTTATAAATTCGCAAACATTGTTAACATTTATAATCAGAAAACGTACTTTACGTTATCTAAGTTCGTAGCGTTACTTGCATTGACCCCCACCCCGCTCTTTCCACTGTGGCCAATCGTAGTTTGCGGCGCGAACCCCTCCCCCACTCTCATTGGTCATTTACTTAATGGACGTTCCCTAACTAAAAGTCTATCATGAAATAATAAACCTTCTTACTTTTTTCAGCATCGTCTTGCACATATTATTAATATGATACCATTAAACCAAATCCCTTTCCGAACACCTTAATGGAAATCTTATAGTTCTGGTCTCATTATACTACCGGTGATCAAGAAATTCATATGGGAAGAGTGAATAAGGAAAGTGCAGGAGAAGTTATAAATTTTAGATCAATCTAGAATTCCCGTGCTGCTTATTTAAGCAATATGTTCGTTCCGCAACACCGCACCGCTGCGACACAGATCGATGGTCAATATATCTAGCACTCGCCCTATGCGAAGAGCTTAACAAAGTCAACATACTTCATAAATCAAAATATACAAAAGAACTGATAGTTCGATAGTAGGATCTATTTCTGTACCCCAATCATATCCATTATGCAAAGCTCTTCAGGAGGGCCTATTAGTATCCAAAGTCTCTGGTTTCAGGTGTCTCTCACTCCAATGATACTCTTTATCGCACATTTCTTGTATGTATGTACATTTCTTGTATGCAAGTACAGAATGATATATGTATTGCAATATTAGGTTTCTTTGTCACACTAACGATAACCCTTCTGCATTTGTTTCTACACTTGGCTATCTTTATCTTTTAGTCGGTAGTAAATAAGGCTTTAAGATACACGTAATTATAACATTATTTATAAGTACAAGTAGTACCAGAAAACTACTGAACATGAAATTCACTTAGCAACATTGTCGCCAGTGTATTTGTTATATCAACGTAACTGAAACTGGCTAAAACGAATCCCCTTTTCCACGTCCAGAAAATTTAGGTATTCTCGTAGCAGGCTCCGAACTCCAAGCCAGTTTAGAGTCCTTGCGCCCCGTATCTGATTTCAATGTGGTTCGGTTACGTGCTTCAAATCAAAAACACGAACGTTATTTCAGCACGTGGTCCCCACTTTTCTCTCTTTCGTTTTCCTACGACGTGGTTTGCCTACCAAGGCCCCACTGTCGGAAGCTTTTCTCTCTCTCTCTCTCTCTCTCCTTTTCTACGACGTGGTTTGCCCACCAAGGCCCCACAGTCGGACTTTTTTTCTCTCTCTCTCTCTCTCTCTTTCTTCTTTCCTCCAGCTCCTTTTTTTTCTCTGACTTGTCTTCACACGCTCGTATGCCAAACCAGCGGCGACAACATCAACGCCCCAACAAAGCCACCCGGGACCGCCGCTCTTTGTGCCGCTGTCTCCGCGGCCGCTCCCGCGGTAGCTCCAGCATCCTTCGCCTTCTCATCCTCGTCCGCCAGCTATACTGACACTCTCCCCACAGCTCCCCGACCAGCATCCCCGGTACTGCGTATCCTACCCGTCGGATCCTGCTCAATCCTGCCCGCACACGCTCGCGTGCACTTCATCAGGGTTCTTCCTCCCTCCGCTTCTTCCTTGTCGTCGGGCCGCCTGGATTTCTCCCAGCGTTACGACGACCTGGAACCCCACCGAGGTCACCCACCCACTCCTCGAAAGGTGCCCTTGTCGGCCCTTTCGGAGTCTCGACGCACACCCTCGGCCTCCATCCCCAGCCAGGGCCGACCCTTTGACTTTTTAGTCCACACTACTCCCAAGGGTCCCTTGCCGCCCAAGCCGGGCAAGTGGTTCCACCACACGCTGCCTCTGTGTCCACCTACCCCCGCTTCCTCGTCCCCGGCCTCTATCGCCGACTCTGACGTTATCATTTTAGACACAGACGAGACCTTTTCGAACCCCTCTCCGACTTCGCCGCCACCATCGAAGCGCCCACGCCTCTATAATATGCCCCGGCGCAATGTCCCCTTCTAGGTCGACACCCCTTATGATGACGGGACCAAGTCCCTAAAAAAAAAAAAAATGGTCCGCGAAAGCGGGCCCAGCACGTGGACTTGCGCCCTCCGCAGGCGTCACCCGGCGCCGAGAAGCGAAGCCACCAAAATTTACAAATGGATAGTCTCCAACGTTGGAGATACCTCCTTTCAAACAAAGCGGCAAAACGCATCCACCAATCCCTGCCCAGTAGCCGAAACGCGGAAAAGCAGTCCATTGAAAAATTGGACTCATTCCTACAGGCTAAAAACAGAAACCTACCGGTGCGAGCACCACCGCCGCCTCCGCCCGCTGCCCGCGGCACCCAACAACATTAGTGGGCTCCCCTGCACCGGCTGCGACAGCTTTACAGCCACCCACATAGTGTTAGTCCCCTGTGATTGAGCCACCTACACAACCATCCTAAAGAGAAGCTCACATCATTTTTTATGAATAAAATAAAAACTACCCGTCAATTTTTAGTTATTTTTTTGTGAAATCAAAATTTAAATTTTTGATTTTTGCATAAAATTCGAAAAATTGTTATGAAAATGTCGTATAGATAAATTGTTCGAATTTTCGAGTACTATTATGAGCCGTACATAGAATTATTGAATCTTTAGAAAAAATGTTCTGAAAAATTATGAAAATGCTCTAACTTTATGAATTTTCATCTGAGTTGGTTAACAAACTTGTATTTTATTTTTAGGCCTTAATAAGGTGTGCCAAAGCTCAATCCGATCTGATTAGTCTTTCGAAAGTTATCGTGCTTATAGGATACAGACATACAGACAGACAGATGGACGGACACCTTTGTAAAAATCGTTTTTCTCTGACTCAGGGGGTCTCAAAACATGAAGATTTATTGAAAACAGATTAAGTCAAATTTCACATAAAACCAATACCTTCTCATTAGAATGAGAATGTAAAAACGATAATTTGCGTTATGCCTAAAGTTTTGCAGATCATATAATAGTCTCTTCTCAGTGGAAAAAAATAGAAATATCATTTTGCATAACCTTTGGTATTTTTCGCTGGAGAGTGCTAAGCAAAATAATAATTTGTTTAAAATTATTAATGCTGCCAAGTTGTTAATAGTTTGCAAATGTAATATGCCGTTGGTAATAAGTTGTTTATCACTCAGTATGATTTGAATGATGTTTGTAATTTTCGTCTAGTTTCCAAAAGTAACTATTTTGTTTGATTGCAATTTCAACATTATTACCGTCCGAGCAACGTTTTGCAAAATTAATAATTTTTAGATCTCGACACTTCTGACATTTGCTACCCTAAAACGCAACCTTCGCAATTTTTTTCTGGAATTTTAGGAATCAAATTGCAAGAAATTTAACAATAATTTAAAAAACGATAATTTGCGTTATGTATTTAGTTTTGCAATTCATGTAATAGTCTCTTCTCAATGGGAAAAAGCAAAAACAATATTTTGCAAAACCTTCGCTATTTTCTCCGAAGAGTGATTAACAAAATAATATTTTGTTCATAATTAATAATATTGCTGCATTACGAACCTTTTGCAAATTTAATACAGGACAGATACTGAGTTTATAATTACTCACTTGAGTTTGCAAAATGTTTTAAATTTTCGTGGAGAAATAGGGGCGAAGTATGCAAATTCATTTTTAAAAACAAATTGCCGACGCGATCATGTTTTGCAAAATTTTATTTTATGTTCAACACATGAGAAAACAATGATACAATTTTTTTGAAGACCTTCGAAATTTTTGTTAATTGATTAGCTATTTACATTGGCCTGTTTATCTACATGATCCTATTTGATTTTTTTTCATCTTCGGTGTTTTTGAAATGCAGCGTATTTGTTTAATTATTGAGGAATCATCTCGAATGGACTTATCATGTTTTATTCGCTTACTCCTCAATTTATTTATTACAGACTATCCATCCTCTATCCATATAAGACCTGCATTTGTTTCTGTTATCTTCCCCTTTGTGTTGTGAGTGGAGGGAGAGATGAACTAGTAAGCGAAGGGGGTGGTCGGCTGCGAGCTTGATCGCCGGATCGTGGCGTCGGAGACTGAGGCCTGTAACGGACACTGAAGTTGAGCGCTTCGTAAGGGTACGAGCGCGAGGGGCCGGAGCGAGCCTGACGGGTAGGACTTTGTTGTTCTGTCGCAAGTACGAGTCCAACTGGAGCATCGACTTCTCTTCCCTCTGTCGACTGCTTGGTGACGCAAGGTAGATCCGCTTAGCGCCCAGTAGCCCTAGGAGTTATCTCCAGGCAGAATTGAAACGACGTGCGACCTGGAACCTAAAACTTCAAATTTCGTCTGGAAGACTCAAAACCCCAAAAGCGCTTCCTCGTCGGCGATCCTAGTAGGAAGGGGGAAAATGTCTCGGGGGTTTCGAACGCGGAGAGGAAAAGAACGTCGCCCCCTGACCCCGGCTCGGGAGTTACAATGACCCGGTTAGGAACGGGGGTCCAAGACTGCGCCTCCTCTGGCTGACTGGCCTTGGTTAACGCCTCTGGAACGACAGACAAGACCGATCAGTCCTCTGTGGGAGTACAGGGTTCTCCTGAAGACCGCAGAACCCGTACGCGAATAAATTCCCTCGGAGAAGGAAGCGAAATAGTGGGTGGTATTTTCAACTCCTGCAAACAGGGCGAAGAGTTGAAACAGTCGACCTGCTTGGGTGTACCGGCGAAAGTTCCCGGCGCGTGAAATTTGTTGGCGGGAAAACGTGCCGCGGTTCGTGGATGAATTGCGGCACCCGCAGAAGAAAGGGCACGTCGTGCGTGGCAGCCGGCTTAGTCTTGAAAACGTGTCTAGCGTGATTATTATTAGTTTGAAATTCTTTCGGTTGCTTTAGTCGAAGGATACTGTGACGGGGTTAGTTAAATGTTCTTAGGGTGTTTTTCAGGTCTCTCTAATATAATTGTAGGGATAAGGATATCCACTAGTCTTAGAAAGGTGTACGTTAAAATTTCTTCATCCGAGGTGCGCTTATAGTTAGAAATGGAAAAAAAAAATTATTTTATAATTTGTCGTACATTCCTGTACCAGTAAAATATGATTAAATGACTAATTATTATAAATACTAATCATCTTATTGGAATAGATCTAGCCCCAAAAGTGCATGCATGTATCAGACATTTTCAAGATACTTTTATTGTGTTTAATTTGTAAAAAAGATCCTGGTCGAATAAGTTTCACGTCACTCTTAATTAAGTTCGTCAATTAGTAAAAACTAAAAGAAGTAAATCCTACTGGTATGGGCGTCATCAGAATTTTTTAATCTGAGGTGTGTTCACAGATAGATATGCAAAAAATATTATTTAATCATTTTTTGTACATGCGTTTACCAGTGACATATGTTTAAATGATAAAATAAATACTAATAATCTTCATCGAATAGATCTAGCCCCAACAGAGCACGCATGTATTAACGATTTTAAGGATATATTTGTTGTGTGTGCAATTTTCATCTGCGAAAAAGATCCTGGTCGATTAAGTTTGACGACGCTCTTCTTTAAGTTCTTCAATTAGTAAAGACGCAAAAAATGCACCCTAAAAAAATTACTTGATAATTTTTCGTACATGCGTGCACTATTGGAGTACATTTGCGTTTATAATTGAAATGATTACTTAATTAATTGCGGCCTTGTCAAGTCTAATTTGTACATGCATGTACTCAAATTTATAAGGTAATTTTTTGTGGGTGTAATTTTCATCTCGGCAGAGAACCATGGTCGATTCAGCTCGATGAGGTTTTTTATTATGCTGAAAAATTAAAAAAACCTAATAACAAGTCAATTAAATCACCTCTGTAAAATGCACCCATCAAAAAGTAAGTTGGTATCCGTAATGATCAATCATTTAATTATGACTCTGTCGGGTCGCATTTTTTAAATAAAATTTGATCCAAATTTCGTGTAAGACTCACGAAAAAAAATTGGGAAGACGAATGAATTCACAATAAATCAAAGCTTATTATAATGAATTCAAAAGTATCTAAAATTTTTAAAGTAAGTTCAAAAGTTTTCAAAAGTGTTCTAGAGAATTTTACATAGTTCAAGAGAATTTGACAGAATTCAAGGTAATTCCACAGAATTGAAGAGAATTCTACAGATTTAAAAAGAATTCTACACATTAAAGAGAATTCTGCTGAACTCTAGATAATTCTACTGAATGCAAGAAAATTCTACAGATTTCACGGGAATTCCGCCGAAATCAAAAAAATTCTACAGATTTCAAAAGAATCCTGCCAAATATAAGAGAATTCTACTGAATTGAAGAGAGTTCTAAAAATTCAAGAAATTCTGTTGAATTCAAAAAAATTCTGCTGTACTCAAGAAAATGCTATTAAATTCAAGAAAATGCTATTAAATTCAAGAAAATTCTACTGAATTCACGAGATATTTATACAGAAATACAGAGAATTCTGCTTAATTCAAGAAAAATCTGTTGAATTTAAGAGGATTCTACATGATTCAAGAAGGTCTTGCTGATTTAAAGAAAAATCTGCTGAATTCAAGAGAACTTTGCCTACTACTCTACTAAATAAAAGGAAATTTTGCTGATTTCAAGAAAATTCTGCTGAATTGAAGAAAATTATTCAGAATTCAGGACACTCCTACTGAATTCAAGAGAATTCTACAGAATTCAAGAAAAGTCTACAGATTTCACAAAAATTCTAACGAACTCAAGAAAATTCTACTAAATTCAAAATAATTCTACTAGATTTAAAAAAACTCTACTGAAATCAATTCAATTTTACAGGATTCTGCTGTTTTCAAGCGGATTCAGCTGAACTCAAGCAAATTCTTCTAAATTCAAGATAATTTTAGTGATTTTAAGAAAATTCTGCTGCATTCCAGAAAATTCTGCCGAACTTTAATGAATTCTTCTGATTTTAAGAGAATTCTACATAGTTCAAAGGAATTATCAAGAATTTAAGAGAATTTCTCTGAACTTACGAGAATTCTGCTGTACTTAGGAAAATTATAGTCATTTCAAAAGAATTCTACTTGAATCACGAGATATTTATTCAGAATTCCAAAAAATTCTGCCTAATTCAAGAGAAGTATGCTGATTTGAAGAAAATTCTGATGAATTCAAGACAATTCTGCTGAATGTAAGAGAATTCAATATAATTCAAGAGAATTTTGCTAATTTAAAAAAAATTCTCCTGAATTCATGAAAATCCCTTCGAATTCAGGAGACTTCTACTAAATTAAAGAGAATTCTGCCGAACTTAAGAGCATTCTACTGAATTCAAGATAATTCTAGAAAATTCAAAAGAATGTTCCTAATTTATTTGCTTAAGGAAAAAATAGGTTTTAATTTTTTTACCTCGTTGAAGTGTGAAGCTGCACCAGAGAGCCACAACTTTCTTGAAAAGCGAACGTAGGTAAAATTATAATAACTGAACTTGTTTATGCTCACATTCTCGTCGGTGGCATATGGACTGTCGACTATCTAACGCGTGCTTCTGATTGGGTAATCTTTCATTTTTAATTACTACATAGATATATTTCTAGATTTATTGTAACTCTGAGACGACCTGATGACAGATTACAAAATAGACAAGTGACAAGTTGACAGAATGAACTATATTTCAGATGTCGTTATAAACAAATCAAGGCTGCAGCTTGCTGTCGTAAAACTAAATTCAATACTTCCCCTCAAGCGTACAGCTTTTCAGTTCTCTACTTTTGAATACTCGTTCCAAAATTAATTGAATTAATTGAATTCCCACTTCTGATGCTTAATTCCAGGTAATCTCTTAGTAAATACATTAGCTATTCTTTCGGTGGACTGTTGATAATGTAATGAAATCGAACCACGTTCGATTGCTTTATTGACAAAATAGTGCCGTATACCTATATGTTTTCTTCTTGAATGATTAATAGAATTCTTTACAAGTCTTTGGGCTCCCTGATTATGATTGTAAATTAAGATGCTTTCTTGAATTTACAATCCCATTTCTTTCAAGAATCTTTTTAAGTATATAGCTTCTTTAGCGGCTTTAGTGAATTCCATGTATTCGGACTCGGTTGTTGATAATGCAACACTGCGTTGTTTCTTCGATTCCTATATAACTGCTCCGTTTGCAAGGACGAAAACGCATCCTGTGTAGGTTCTTCTATCCTGAGTACATGCTGTCCAATCAGCATCCACAAAGCCTTCTAATTGACTTCAGGTCTTCTTGTGCGTAATACCTAGGTGAGTGGCACCACGTAGGTATCACAGAATTCTTTTAGCTGCAATCGAATGCCGTTTCCGATAACAGCTTCACCGATTTTCAAACCTGGATCCATGGGTATCAAAGCAGGTTTGGAATTCTCAATTCCAAATCTTTTTAAAATGTCTTACACGTATCCACTTTGCGAAATCTTCATGAATCCATCTATTTGGTGAAATTCTATTCTAAGGCAAGATTTCACTTTGCCTGAATCTTTTATTTTAAAACGAGGGTTTAAGTGTTGCTTGGCTTCGGAGATCCAAGCAAGGTCTGTTGAGGTAATTAACATATCGTCCACATAAGTTGCAAAGATTATTAGTTTGGCTTCTCGTTCACCAACGTAGACACACATGCCTGTACATAAAGGCTTCAGGTCGATACTATTTAACACAGTACTGAGTTTTTTATGCCACGGCCCACAGTTGAATGAATTCAAAAAACGAGATTCGAAATAACTTGTAGCTGGCAATTCTTCACCGATTGTAGATTTTTTAAAGAAAAATTCAGCATTAAATTTTAAAGAGATTTATGTGGTCTGATTTTCGAATTTTTTTGTTTAAACTTTTATGTTGATGCAAAGAATTAAGAAAAAGTCGATTTTTTCGTTTTATCTTCATAAAAATTTTTTTCTATGTTCAGCATTGCCAGACTATATGCACGAGGGTAGTTTAAAGCAAAAAAATTATGAATCGATCACAAAAATTTGTCATTCGAAATTTTTATTCATTTTATAAACAAATTATATAAACAAATACCTAGTGTGGACATTTAAAGACAGAAAGAAATCGCTTTTTCTCTTAATTTTCCTTAAATTATATCGACAGTGATGCTTAGTGATAGAAAATTATCATCCGATATTTTTTATTAATTTTATAAACAATATGTGTAAACAAATGCT
>JAUELO010000179.1:44404902-44418560 GCA_032357855.1 Amphibolips quercusostensackenii | reverse complement strand
TGATTTTATGGAATTCAAGTAATTCACGGAATTCAAGGAATGCGCGAAATGCAAGAAATTTAAGTAACTCAAAGAATTCAAGTATTCGCGGAATTTGAGGAATTTGGGGAATTCAATGAATTCATGCAATTTAATGAATTTATAGAATTCATGAAATTGGCGAAATTTATAAAATTCACGGAATTTGTAGAAGTCATGGGATACATGGATTTCACTAGGTTAATGAAATTTAATTCATTTTTTTGATTTAACGAAATTCATGGAATTCAACAAAATTCAAGAAATTCACGGAACTCAATGAATTCACGGAACTCAATGAATTCACGGAATTCAATGAATTCACGGAATTTAATCAATTCACGAAATTTAATGAATGCACGGAATTTAATGAATTAAAGGAATTCAATGAATTAACGAAATCCAATGAAATCACTAAATTTAATGAATCCACGAAATTCAATAAATTAGCGGGATTCAATTAAAAGGCAAAATATTCGGTATTCGTGAAATTCACGGAATTTTATAACTAATGGAATTCTCAGAATTCGTGAAATTCACGGAATTCACGGAATTCAAGTAACTCAAGAAATTCAAGTTATTCACGGAATTTAAGGAATTCGCGGAACTCAGTAGAAATATGCAATTTATTGAATTTATAGAATTCATAGAATTCGCGGACGGAATTTGTGAGATTCATGGAATTTATGGAATTTATATGATTCATGGAATCCACTAGGTAAACGAAATTTAAATCATTTCTTGGATTTAACGAAATTCAAGGAATTTAACAATATTCAAGGAATTTACGGAACTCAATGAATTCACGGAATTTAATGAATTCACGGAATTTAATGAGTTTACGGAATTCAATGAATTCGCGATATCCAATTAAATCACTAAATTCAATTAATTCACAAAATTCAATAAATTAACGGGATTCAATTAACTCTCGGAATTCGTGAAATTCACGGAATTTATAGAATTCATGGGATTCACGAAATTCACTAGGTTAAAAAAATTTAAGTCATTACTTGAATTTAACAAAATTCAAGGAATAAAAAAAATTAAAGGAATTCACGGAATTCAAGAAATTCACGGAATTCAAGGAATTGACGGAATTCAAGTAAGTCAAGGAATTTAAGTTATTCACGGAATTTTAGGAATTCGTGAAATTCAGTAAATTCATGCAATTTAAAGAATTTATAAAATTCATGCGATTCGCGGAATTCACAGAATACATGGAATTCACGGAATTCGTGAGATTTACGGAATTCATAGAATTCATGGGATTCTCGAAATTCATTAGGTTAACGAAATTTAAGTCAAATCTTGGATTTAACAAAATTCAAGAAATGCAATAAAATTTAAGGGATTCACAGATCTCAATGAATTCACGGAATTAAATAATTAACGGGATCCTCAGAATTCGTGGAATACGCGAAATTTAAGGAATTCACGGAATGCAAGGAATTCACGGAATTCAAGTAACTCAAGGAATTCAAGTTATTAACGGAATTTAAGGAATTTGTGGAATTCATTGCAACAAAATTCAAGGAATTCACGGAATTCAATAAATTCACGGAATTAAATGAATTCACGGAATTTAATGAATTAACGGAATTCAATGAATTCACGGAATTTAAGGAGTTCACGGAATTCAGTGCATTCACGGAATTCACGGAATTAACGAAATTCAATAAATTCACGGAATTCAATGAATTCACGGAATTCAACGAATTCACGAAATCCAATGAAATCACTTAATTCAATCAATTCAAGAAATTCAATAAACTTACGGCATTCAATGAATTTTCCTAATTCGTGGAATTCAAGGAATTTAAGGAATGCAAGGAATTCAAGCAGCTCAAGGAATTCAAGTTATTCACGGAATTTAAGAAATTCGTAGAATTCAGTAAATTCATGCAATTTAATAAATTTATAGAATTCATGGTATACGAGGAAGTCGTGGAATACGTGGAATTCACGGAATTCGTGAGATTCACGGAATTTATGGATCATGGGATTCACGAAATTCACTAGGTTAACGAAATTTAAGTCATTTCTTTGGATTTAACAAAATTCAAGGAATTCAACAAAATTTAAGGCATTCACGGAACTCAATGAATTCACAAAATTAAATAAATTCACGAAATTTAATGAATTTACGGAATTCAATGAATTTCTGGAATCCAATGAAATCACGCAATTTAATGAATTCACGGAATTCAATAAATTAAGGGAATTTAATAAATTAACGGGATTCGACAAATTCTCGAAATTTGTGGGATTCACGAAATTCAATAATTAACAGAATTCTCAAAATTCGTGGAATTCACGAAATTCAATGAATTTAAGTAACTCAAGAAATTCAAGTTATTCACGGAATTTAAGGAATTCGTGGAATTCACGGAATTCGCAGAATGCATGGATTTCACGAAATTTACGGAAGTCACAGAATTCAACAATTTCATAGAATTCACGGAATACAAGTTATTCACGGAACGTTAGGAATTTGTGGAATTCAATGAATTCATTCAATTTAATCAATTCATAGAATTAATGTAATTTGCGGAGTTCAAGGAATACATGGGATTCTTGGAATTCACTGGATTAACGAATTTAGAGTCATTTCTGGGATTGAACGAAAATTTAAGAATTCAAAAAAACTCAAGGAATTTACGGAATTCAATTAAATAACGGGATTCAACAAATTCTCAGAATTTGTGGAATTCAATAATTAACGGAATTCTCAGAATTCGTGGAATTCATAGAATTTCGGAGAATCCTATGCATTCAAGGCATTTGTAGAATTCAAGGAATTCCAGGAATTCACGGATTTTATAGAATTCGCGGATTTCATAAAATTCAATAAATCCATAGAACTCAACAGATTCATGGAATTCAAATCATTCGCGGAATTCATGAAACTCAGTGAATACGTGTAATTCAAGTAATGTATGGATTCAGCGGAATTCAAGAAATTCACGAAATTCAATGAATTTCCCAAATTTAATGAATCTGCAGAAATCAAGGAATTGACGGAATTAAAGGAATTCGTGGAATTTAATGAATTCATACAATTCAATGAATTTATAGAATTAATGGAATTTGCGTAACTCATGGAATTTTCGGAATTCATGGCATACATGGAATTCACGAAATCCGTGGGATTCACGGAATTCACAATATGTATCAAATTCATGGGATTCATGGAACTCACTAAGTTAGGGAAATTCAAGTTATTTCTTGGATTTAAGCAAATTCAAGGAATTCAAAAAAATTCAAGAAAATCACGGAATTCATTAAATTCACGGAATCCAATGAATTCACCGTATTCAGTAAACTAACGGGATTCAATAAAGTAACGGGATTCAATAAATTCTCGGAATTCGTAGGATTCCGGGGAATTCTATGTATTAAAGACATTTGATGAATTTAAGGAATTCCACGAATTCACGTATTTCATAGAATTCAATAAATTCATAGAATTCAATGAATTCATGGAATTTAAATCATTCCCAAAATTTACGTAATTTAAGAAATTCCAGGAATTTTAGGAATTCAATGCATTCTAGGAATTTAATGAATTCTAGAAATTCAATGAATTAGGGGAATTCAACGAATTCTAGGAATTCAATGAATTCTGGGAATTCAATAAATTCTGGGAATTCAATTAATCATAGAAATTCAATGAATTCAAGGAATTTAATGATTTCAAGGAATTTTAGGAATTTAATGAATTTTAGGAATTTACGGAATTCATTGAATTCATGGAATTCAAGAAATAAATGGATTTCAAGAAATTCTTAGAATGCACATTTTTCCTCAGATAAATGAACATAATGTTTTAATTTTATGCCCTAGGCTTTTTCAGTCATATTATTATTATAACGCTATTGTTGCAAGCGCTTTTTCAGATTTAATTATTTTGTTTTCTTGTTACTATATTTTGATAAAAGCTTGCTTTTTAAAAATTATTTACAATTTTTTTTTCTGCTTTTCGGTCTTTTTAAAATGTTGCGGTCTCAAATGTATCGCAATTTCGAGTATTCTGATTCCTCAGTAAAAACTACTTTTAAAGTTTGGGACGACTCAAAGTAATAAATTTTATAGCTTTAAGGACACTAGTCATGCATTTATAAAACAATTTTATTTTTTTTAACTTTTGAATATCAGTCCAAAAGTTACCAAACAGGTTTTTTAATGGCTTAAACGGGTTAGTTATATTTTTAATAGAGTCCATTAGTATCTAAAATGAAGAGTGCCCACTTTTATTTTTATATGTCAACAAAAAATTTTGTTTTTTAATCCTTTTTGAATTTTTCTCAAAAAGGTTGGCTTAATGATAATAATATGTTTTTTATACAAAATTTTAATTTATAGAGATCTTCAACTTTTATAAGAACACTTTTTAAATATAGCTAATAATTTCAAAAATCATATGACCTCATATTATTCAAAATAAAAAGAATAGTGGAAAAGGAAGAGTGAATGGGATAAAGGAAGGAGACGAGGCTTGTGCCCTAGCGTATAGGTACCACCTATATACCTATACACCTACGCACATACATACTATTTTCTTTATATCTAAAAAAAAAAGTTTAATTTTCTACAAAAGAAATGAATTTTCAACTACGATGATGAATCTTTAGCAAAAAAACTGAATGTTTAATAAAGAAGTTCAATTTTCAATTAAGCAGTTTAACTTTCAACTCATATAGATGAATTTTAAAATGTAATAGTTAATATTTTAACAACAAAAAATTTTTTTAAAAATTAAAAACAGTTAAAGTTTACGAAAAAATACAAATTTTAAAAACAAAATTGTTCAATGCTTGATCAAAAAAGATTCTTTAGTCAAGTGAAAGAAAAAAATGTCAAACAAATTGTTGAATTACCAAACTTAAAATGAGAGTTTTTTCACCAAACAAGCATATTTTAAAACTGCCAGTATGCCTATTCAACAGCAATGTTCATTTTTAACCAATTAGTTTAATTGTCTCCCAACAAAGTTAAAGTTTCGTTCCAAAAACACGAATTTTGCCACATGACCGTGGATTTTTGAAACGAAAAGTATGACTTTCTGACCACATTATTAAATTTTTTACAAAATAATTAAATAAATAATAAAATTTTTAGCCAAAAGAGATAAAGTCTCAACCAAGAAAAATTCTGCAATCAAGAAAAAAATTGAAAAAATTTTTTTTTTAATTTTTAAATGAAAAAAATAACTTTTAAATTAGAAAAGATAAATTCTTTATCAAAAATATAATAGTACTTTTTAATCAAAAATATTAGCCCTTCTACCAAAAACAGTTTGATTTTTAAAAAAATAGATTACTTTTAAGGTCAAATAATAAAAACTTCAACTAGCATAAATTAATTTTTAGTTAATAAATGTATTTTTAATCAAAAAATAGGAGTATTTATCTGTCTTAATTGTTTTTTATTTTTAAAAAAGTATTTGTTTATATTTATGTAGTTCAAGTATTCGTACAAACTTGATCATTTTTCGCTAAGCAAATGTAAGAAATTTTTTCGAAATATCATTTATAAAAATTCAATTTGCATTTCGGCGTTTATGACTTGCATGTGGCATATAAGAATTGTGGATTGAAAGCAGCCGCAGAAAACTTTCTTAGTGCGTTTCTTCAGATCCGTTCCATTAGTATAAGGCTTACTTAAGTGATTTAAGAAACCCTTATCCTCTGACACCTTGGTTGAGGATTCACTTCTTGTAACACCCTTTCGTATTAACCCAATTTGCTACAAGCTTGTTTCTCAGTCCTCTTCCCACCCTTTAAAGACTATACTAACAACTACCATGAGCACAGCTCAAGCAAGAAATTGTTCACTTTTAGCCTGAAGGATTGATCGGGAGAAGTAAAAAGAAAAGCAAAGGAACTAAAAATTTAAATTATAGGTATTTTCAATTGAAGGGCACGGACAATAACTTAAATAAACACTGTCAAATAAATACTAATTTTTTGAAATTAGTCATAGTAAGCGCCACGTTCAAGAAAAAAAGGTTTTGTAGCCTACTGAGCCTCTCATACTTCCTTTCCTTCCATCTACTTGCACTCCCTTTCTATAACTCCCCTTTTATTACCTCCCCTACTCTTCTACCTTTCTTCCACCTTCTCAATTTTCCCACTCACTCTCACCTCACTTCTACCACTTCCTTCTCCATCCTGTTCCTACTCCCCATCACCTCACTATTCTTACGTCCCCGCAACACATCTACTTCCTCTCTCGTCTCACCCACTAATGCCCCGCCATTCGAAAAGTACGACGCACGAACGTAAGCCCGACCGTAACTACCCTACTCTCCCTTCTTTCGACTACTTCCTCTCCACTCTCTACCCTTCCAATACTACCCCACCCCCTACTTACTCTCTCTTCTCTTCTACCTCTCCCTTCTTCTTCATTTTGTAATACCTCACCTGTCCTTTGCTGTCCTTTCCGTGTTTCTCTAATTTCCCTTCCTTTAATTTCCATCCCGGGGCTATGAAACCCTAAAAAACTAACGAGTTATACTAACAGATATACGGACTAATGAGACTATACTATTGACTGCTATGAGCATGTCTTTGGAAAGAATTTTTTTACATTAAGTCTAAAGGGTTTATTAGGAGAGGTAAAAAGAAAAGCAGGGAAACGTAAAAATGTAATCAAAGGTATTTTTATTTAAATGACTTAGGCACTAGTTTAATCAAATAAATTTAAATTATTCATAATTTAGAAAAAAAAAATTTTGTATTACATTTTCACAGTATCGAGGTTATTAAAATAATTCGACACCTATATGCAATATCAAATAAAGTTTTCGTAAGTCCATATAAAGAAAGAATGTCATTGTTTTATAAAATTTTCAAAGTCGCAAACGTGGAAAATACAAACAAAGAGAATTATCAAAACATAAATTTTTCCAAGAAACAAAACGTTCTAAAATTTTTAAATCACGAAAGAAAGTAAAACTGCTGCAAAATATTAATTTCTGAAATTTATAATTATATAAATTTCAAAAACAGAATTTTCAAATTCCCGAAATAACAAAATTCTTAAAAGTAGCAAAATTTCTGAAAATTCATATTGCTGAAAGAAAAGATATACAGTGAACTAAATAATAAATATTTATTATAAAATAAAAGATTATTCTAACAGATCGAAAACTGATAAATTTTTTTTTCAGAAATTAAAAAAAAAGTCGAAACCGTCAAACTGGGTAAATTCAGACCCGTCGAACGGGGTAAATTTGGACACGTGGGGTAAATTTGGTAAGTTCTTAATTAATAGTTTAAGTAGTTTGAACTATCAGTTCAGGAATGTCTGAATTTTCCACACTTATCCCGAAATTACCCTGTTTGATGGTACTTTACTATATTCAAGAATTCAAAATTTGTGCATTTTAATATTTTCAAGAATTTTAATTCTTCGGGAAATTTTTGTTCTGTTAATTACTTTTTTGTATTTTCCCACGTCTAAAATTTTATGAATTCGGCAAAATTATATCTTTTTATAAAGAATCCGATTTCAGTAACTCGGTATAAAGAATCAGCTTTGGGTTGCTCCGTATATGAAATCAAGTCCTTTTTGTCAACTTTTCAGGAGAGCTAGTTAAGGTTTTAAGCATTTGGAAAAATTAAGAATTAAAAGTGGTTTCATATATCCTATTACTCTAATTTTAAGTTGTAACAGGTAATTTGTAAAAATATCATTATTCTTACTTGTAATCGTGATTTTTTCAAAATAATTACATATCTGACTCGGAAGAGTGATTTTTTTTTTAAATTATAATTCTAAGTCAAGATACATAGTTTCAGTAAAGAAAAATCATTTTGAATTCACAACAGGGAATTTTCCACAGAATTATGATTTTCATGTTAGGTTTACTTCAGAACAAAAAATTTCATTTAGAGTTATGATTTCCACCTGAGGACAGGAAGTATCACTAGATTTGGTACAATGAATTTTAGACATTGAATGGGATTTGGGGACAAGAATTTTAAGTATTATTACCCAGAACAGGATAAAAAAAATCACTGTTTCATGTGATAATTTTTCATAATTTAAAACTTATCTTTTTCAAATTTTGAAAAAAGTGAGTTACTATATTTCTAAATTATAACAGAAAATTTGGGACATGAATATAATTCTGATTTGGAGCCAGAATTTTCGAAATAAATTCAATTGTAACTTTTTATATGAAGTTTTTTTAAATAAATATAAATCTGAGATTAGGCAGTGAATAATTCAATAGAATATACGAAAAATTAATGTAAAGTATTTGAAAATTTAGAAAAAGAACCTAAATAGTACATCTCCCAGACTAATACTTTAAAGTTTTTATTTTCAAAACGAATTGATTACGTTTCGGAACTACAGCTGGCTTTCCTCATCAGATCTGTATTAAAAATGTTTAAGAATTTAAAAAATAAAACAATATACAATATTATATGTTAAATATAAGAATGACAATACCTTAAAATAGTTAAGAGAGATATTGTCCAAAAATTCTTTCTTTTTGAGTGAGTTCCATGTTGAAAAAAATCATCTTGAAAACTTTGTGAACACACACAAAAAGAATTACAAAGCAACCACATCGAAGAAAAATACATAGGTGTAAGAAGTGTCAACGTCAGTAACTTATACAAAGTACTAATTATTTTGTGAACAGCTTTTTTTTGATTATATGTATATTTTGATTAAAATAATGTTTTTGAAAATTTGTGATGAAGTTATAAAGTATATTATTCAGTTAAAAATTCAACAATGTTATTATAAGAGGTACTAAAATAGTCTAAATCGGGAAGGAAGTTCATATAATTTGTATCTTCTTTTTTAATAAAAACCATTTCAGCAAAAGCACGTTTAAATTCATTGAGTTCAATATGTGAGATCTCAACCTCGTTCTATTTTATAAAATCAGAATCGTTATGGTGTTCTTGCGTTAAATTTTGACTTATAGCCTTATGATATTTTTCCTTTAATCTGATTTTATATTTTTGTTCCTTGATTCGGATTCTTAGCGGACGTTCTGATTAGCTTATATAAGTTTTGACACAACGACAAGGAATTTTGCATATTACATTACATTGGTCTAAAGTGTCAAGCCTCTCTTTCCCTAATTTTACAAATTTGTCAAGTTTAGTGTCTACTCTAAAAACAGTTCTAATTTTGTCAATTTTGTTCAAAAGTCTTCTTATGTTATGTGAAATTTGTCCAAGATAAGAAATTTAAATAATTGCTTTAGGGTTATTTCCATTTTTAGTGTTGTCAATGTTTAAATCGTTAGTGTTGTTAGTTTTTTTCTGTAGTTCAATTAATCTATTGTTAGTGAGTTTGTCAATCAATTGAGATGAATAGTTATTATAAAATAATAATTTTTTAACCAGGCTTGAATTTTCTCACTGAAAAGAAACATCTGCTAAGAGAATGGCAGTATCAACAAGATTTTTGATAATTTTATTCAAATTTTATGCATCATAGGATGATTAAAAAAATAGTTCAAATATTTTCCTGAATGAGTTTTTTTGTGATACCAATTTGTTTTTATTATATTGTTTTCAGATCTTATTAATTCTAAATTTAAAAATCTAATTGAATTGTTTTCTTTTTGTTCGTCTGTAAATTGTAATCTGTTGTGATATACATTAAAAAGTGAAACGATTAATACTATTTCATTTTTTGTAATAATTAAAAAGCAGTAATCAACATATCGTACGTAAATTGGAATGTCAAAATTGATTTGATTCAATACTTCTGATTATAAATCTTGCATGACAATTTCTGATAGAATAGCCAAAATCGGTGAACCCATAGGCGCATACCATGCGCTCGCTGATAAAAGTTATTATTAAATTTTAAACAGCTGTTATTCATGAGAAAAGAAATACCATCGTTGAGTTTGTCAGGAGAAATTGTTGTATTTTTCTTTACGTAACTCCATCTGCTTTCTATGCTTTTTTAAACAAGTTCTGAAAGAACATTTGTAAAGAGTGATGTGACGTCAAGTGAAACCATGCTATGATTATCAGGTATTATAATGTTTTGGATTTATTCTTTGAATTCAAATGAGCCATTCAAATGACCACTTGTCCTCCAAACATTCCAAAAGTTCAAAGGATTATGATTGATTCTTTTATATGTTTTTAAATCATTTAGCAGAATATTTATTTTATTAGTTTAATCTTGGCGACACATCACTACGGCTATATTGCCTTTATCGGCTTTTGTTACTAGAATCTTTTCCTTATTCTTACTAATTAAAAACTTACACAAAAGTAAAGAAATTTTGGGCAATATCTCTTCTAAAAATTTTAAGGTATGCTTATTTTTATATTAAAAAAATTATTATGCATATTGTATTGTTTCATTTTCACAATTTTAAAACATTTATAACACAGATCTGATGCGGGAAGCTAGCTGTGGTTCCAAAACGTAATGGATTTGTTTTTTAAATAAAAGTTAAAAATATTAGTCTGGAAGATGTCGTATTATTTAGGTTCTTTTCCTAACCTTTTAAATTATTAATATCTACAGACTTGAAAAAAGAAAATTTTATTCTTCTTATCAATTAATGTAAAGATCTATAATTTTTTTGACTAGTAACAAGAAATTTCGTAAAAAGTTATAACTTTGTCTTTGAACAAGTAATTTTTCAGATGAAACTACAAACTTTTGAAGATAATTTTAACTTTGAATCATAGAAAAAAAATTTTATAAGAAAGAATTCCTGTTCTAAGTTGGAATTCGTCAGACGTAACTTTCAAATTAAGAAAAAAGAGGGTTACTTAATTTCTGAATCATAATGAAAAAAGTTGTCAGTAAATATAATTCTGCCTTGGAACCTGGATTTTTTGGCAATAAATGTAAGTTATATCTAAAACAGTGAATTTCTGTTAAGAATTATAGACAATTAGACTTAAGGATAGGGAATTGCCAGAAAAATTTATCATTTGACTTAGAAAAGATAATTTTTGGCAAGGAGCAGGAATTTCAGAAAATAATTTTTATTTTGATTTAGAGAAAGGAAATTGAAAACAATCCCTGTAACAATACAGAGTTAAAATTTCAAATCAGAATTGTAATCTTAATGACGAAACATTATCTGATGTTTGAAATCAGAATTATGATGATTCTTTCTTTAAATTCCCTGTTTTAAATCAAGAACTCTTAACATCTTTTAAAATGTTTAGAAATCTCTTGAAATCTTCACAAATCGTTGAAAATCATTAAAATCTTTTGAACTCTTTTAAATTGACCGGGAAAAATTAACAATCGACACGCAAGCGTTGAGACCAAATATTTTAGTGTAGCATGTAAAGCATTTTGTGCGGGCATACCTAAACTTGATATAAGCATAGATAATTCGAATTGACACATATTAAATACGAAAAAATGAAATTATGCCAATGAAAGTTCAATTGGATAAAATTTCGCAAAAAGTAATTCTGAAAAAGCAAAATCAGGAACAATAATAATTTGATGTTCTGTTCCTTTGACCAGTTAAGTAGAATGTGAGAGGTAAAAAGTGCTCAATATTTTGGTCTTTCAAAAAGATCCTTTATTATGCTACATTCTAAACAGTTTGTAGAAATGAACATACAAAAAACGCCTAACTTGATCCGATAGCAATTATCATCAGTTTCATTATATTTTTTCTCAGTATAAAGTATTTAAAACATAACTATCGTCTGTTTCTTACAAAATAGATGTGATTATAGTAACTTACAAAAAATATGTTGCGTTCTAAAAGAAGCAGACAAATTCGCAAGAGACCTAAAAAGGAAAGCATCCTGTGGATTAGATAAAAATTTAAAAAAATTGACATACCTATTATGGTAGAGTTCTCACATACCATGTCCAATCAACAAATAGAACTGATGTAACAGATAGAACATATAAAGCAGATAGAACAGATTAGATTAGATAGCCCAGGCTAGACAGATATGAAATGCTCACTTTTTTGGTTCCTTTACAAATTTTTCTGTTTTTTTTTTTTAAATTAATATAGTACACGTTTTCTTACCGAACCTTATAAGCTCACCTAAGCATATAAGTTTTCCAAAAAAGAGATAATAGCTGTCTTTTAAATACTCTACATAGAACAACAATATTATGAAACTAATGATGCTTGCTATTTATGCAAGCGAAACGTGTTTTGTATGTTTATTTTCAATAATATGTTTTTAGTACAGTTCAATAAAGGACCTTTTTGATATATCAGATGTTGAAAAATTGGTTTACCTCTCACATTAGGTAAAATTGTTATGCTATCAAATGTATATTTGTTAAATGAGCACAAGAGAAAGAAAACTTCAGAAAATATTCTTGCGCTTTAATGATTTCATTTTTTTTATATATTATTCAAAAACAATATCAGAACAATTTCTACCTTTAACGAACTTTAATGAACTAAGAGAACTATAATTGACAAACTCTTACTATGAGTATTATTACCGACCTAATTTATAAAACTTCAACTTGAAAAGTGACGTTGCATAAAGTGTAAAAGAGAATATTAAAATAGTTCCAAGAGCATCTTAACTTTGATTAAAATTGAATCTCTGAAAAAATATATTCCGCCAGTTGGAAGATAAATCAAGCAAGCTTTCTTGTGGAGAAGATTCATTGAGCAGGCAGGGAACAGACTTGTGGGAGGATTTTGAATAAAAGGATAGATAGAGTAGTGTCAGGGTTTAACCCTTTATTGATTGAATGGCTCTCGGTTTTAAACTGAGAATAGAGGAAAGCATGCAGACAGCGTTGGGCGGGGTAATAAACTTCTTGTAAGACTTAAGCTCGGTCTTACGGCTAGCTTGCTAGGAGCCCGTGTATTAGACGGGAGTAGAGCAGCGTTCGGTGGTCTGGTCCTGTTTAGAAATTTAATGCGGTTGGTCTATGCTCAGGGAAGCTTTCAAAGTAGTTTGCTATATCGTAAATCACATCCATGCATTGCATACTCTCCGCGTGAAGCGTAATGCATTCACTCCTGAGCTTCTCCACCCACCCCGCCGGTCGCCAAAGAGCCGGGAATATATTTACAGAAGTCGCGGTGTATGGCTATTGGCTGTGTGCAGATGATTTATCGATATCAAATATGTTTATCTCATCTTTTAACTCTTTCACTGATACTTAAGTTCATTCCATGTTTTTGCATCACTTTGCACCAGCTAGACTAAGAAGACAAATTAAAGTCAATGCCGGGTTGAAACATTTTTACAAAAAAGTACATTATTATCATATTTGTTACAAAAGATTGTTATGATTGAAATAAGGCTGGTTCATTTATATTCCGTAGCACTGCGGTATAACCTACTGTACTATGCTTTTATTTTAAAAAAAACTTGGTAAAACAAAGGCCTTATTACGGGTCCTCCTCACTACTAAAATATCATTTAGGTCCTTTCGCATAAGGATGTACTCGTATACCACTGTACGACTTTACATCAGTAGATGTACAGGGGGGTTTCTGGACATAGATTCCTACCTTACCGGCATCGAGAAGCTTCTAACCTGTAGTGGTTCATGTCCGTGCTGAACTTCCAGAATGTTCTCGAAGACCCCATGTGACGTCAAAGATTAAATAATATTGCGCAATTGTGTAAGCTGAATTTATGCAAAAGCAGGTTCAAGGTTATTTATCTAAGTGCAGT
>JAUELO010000179.1:44286821-44297240 GCA_032357855.1 Amphibolips quercusostensackenii | reverse complement strand
AGGTCCATTTTCGTTTTCCTTTTTTCATCTTTTTTTCTATCATTAGCAAAAATCTGAGAAAATTCACAGAACTTCTGTCAGTCATTCTCAACGTGGATGATTTTCTCAAAAAAATTTTGGTTGAAAATTCAAATTCAAACAAATTTTTCAATCCTTTTTGATTTTCTTGTGTGATAAAACTGAAGTACTGTTTTTGTTTTTCTATCACATAATCGACACCCAAAAGGCTATTATTGTGACTTTTATAAAATATAACTAGAGTTACCTCTTGAGGAGTATTCAAGGGATAACTCCCACACAATAAATTTGAATTTTTACACCCCAAATCCCCTTTTATTTTGCCCGGAGAATGCCCTGAAAAAAAGTAGCAGTTTTTTATTAAATAGAGGCTAAAGACGGGATTTCTTGGATTTTTTTCAACATGAATTATTTTAAATCGATAATTGACGAATTTCCAAGTATTTTTTAGATAATTTCAAATTGTTCAAACAATGGTAGTTTTTTTGGACAATTTTTCACTCTGTACTTTGTAAAAAATTGTCTTCCGGAAAAACGATACAAAGTTGATAAATATCAAGAGCAGTAGTTCTTGTTTAACATATTTAATCATTATTTAACCAATTTTCATTTGCCTAAAAAATTTTTCTTTCTAAAATTGTAAAAATTTATTATTTTCTGTATAAAGTGAGAAAATTAAAAAGTGTTGAGAACAATATATTTAGGAAGGATATTTTGTAATTATTCAAACAATTTCTATTTATTTAAACCATTGTTGTCCCTGTTAAGCGACTAAAGTTACTATATGGAATTTATGACACAATTAACTGATCTCAAAAATAATATTGTTTTCTAAAAGATATTTAACAATTTTATTTCGTTCAAACAACTTTTTTTCTGTGAATCGTAAAAAGTTATTTTTTCTGCACTTACACCATGTTTTCCAATATTTAGTATATCTTTACCTCAGAACGTATTCCCTATATTGTTTAAACAATAATAATTTGTTTAAGAAATTAAAATATTCTTTTAAAATATATTGTTTTGGACATTCTGTGATTGTGCCATTATTCACAGATTATCAAAACTTTTAACGGGTATAGGGAAAAAAATTGTTTGAAAGAATGCAAATTTCTTAAATATTTACCAAATATGTTAAGTAAGAACAGCTACTCTTGACACTGATCAACTTCGTATAATTTATTCCGAAAGATAAAAATTTTGTACGAGTAACAAGAAGAAAAGGATGTTTAAGCAAACAACAATTGATTAAACAATTTTAAATTATTTTAAAAATACACTAAAACTTGTCAATTATTGATTCAAAATAATTCCTGATTAAAAAATGCAGAAAATACCGTCTCCAAAATGAATATGATAGAAAATTGCTATTTTGCATTTTTTGGGACACTTTTTAGGCACAATAAAACTGGATTACGAATTTATTAATTAAAAGTTATTTGGTGCAAATTATTCCCTAAATACTTCTTAAGAGGCAAATATGCTTTGATTTACAAAAAGTTTATAAGAAGTACTTTTTTCATATCTTTTCAAATCGAACTTTTTCCATTTAGAACCCCATATTGATTTTAAAAGCCCGGGGGCACAGGTTAACATAAGAGAATTACGGAATTAGTTTCTCCAGCGAACAACCAAATTGTAGGGAGGAAGGTTATGAAAAAAAATCGAAAGTCAATTATTACAGGAATAAAGGACCACCCTAATGTGAAAATTACTGTTTTTAATTTTTCACACTAAGATCCCTCAAATTTGAAAATCTAAAAAAAATTTACAATAGTAGCCCTTTAAGTGACTATTATATGGTAAAAAACTAAGGTTGTAATTTAATTTTATAACCCAAAACAAAAATATTTTAAAAATTTGAAAATTTTTTTGAATTTAAATTTTTGCTACAATTTTTTAGGTTGTACTTGAATTTTATAACTCAAAACAAAAATATTTTAAAAATTTGAAAATTTTTTTGAATTTGAATTTTTGCTACAATTTTTTCAAAAAAATCATGCTTGTTGAGAAAAGTGATAGAAGTTCTGCGAATTTTTTCAGATTTTTTCTGATGATAAAATTATAGATTTTAAGATTTTGATATTCTAAATAAATAAATTAATTAATTTAAAAATTCAATATTCTAAATTCCATGGTTGAAATTTTAAACGCACCAGATTCTCTAATTTTTTTTTGAATTCTTTGAATCTCAAAGTACATATTCTAATTAAAGTGTTGAAAATTTCACTAGTTATTAAATAATTTGTTTAATTGTTAAAGTTTACATTTTTAGATTTCTAAATATTTATGATGAACGCTAAATTTTTATTTTTTTTCTTGAATAAGTTTCAATTCTGCAATTAATATTGAAATGATTAAATTTCAAAAGGTATAATTAAAAATTGTAATATTTTTTATTTTTAAAAGATTTGAAATAATCGAAAATAATTCAGAGATTTTAAACGTTTTCTTATGAATTATTCTAATTTAAAATAATCATTAAAAATTTTTTATGTAAGAACAATTTAAAATGTTAAAAAATTCAAATAATTTGACTTTGAAACATTTAATTTTGTTTTTAATTTCTAGTTCTCAAATTTTAATCTTTTTGAATTTAAAATCATTTCAATTCAAGATTCAAAAACGTATAACTATCTAATTTTGTACGTTTTTAAGGAGAAATGATACCATTGAAATTCCTTTGAATTTAAATAAAATAATTTTGAAAATTTTAATCTTAAAATATTTAATTCCTGAGGTTTTGAAATTGCTTAATTTTTAAACTGTATTCTGAAATTTTTCCATTTTTAAAGCTTCAGATAAAAAAATTTTTTAATTCAAATGCTTTCAATTTGAATTGTTTCATTTTGAAATCTAATTCAGATCTTTAATTTCTTTACATTTAATTCGATACATTTTACTTTTTAAAGTATTATCTAATCTTGGAACGTTTCCAATGCAAAATATTTCAATTTATTTACTTTTTAATTCCAATCTTATAATTCAATTTTTAAATTTTCTATATTTTTAAAGTTAGGAAATAAATCTCCGGAGCCGTGAATACTTACAGAGCGCGCGCTCATTTCCTGATATTAGTATCATATTTTAAACTCAGAAACAGCTTATGTTATTTTTATGGTAATAAATTATTGGACCACTATAATATTGCAGATACATCAGATTCATAATCTGCTTTGCTTGCACGTAGAATTTCCAACCTAATAATGTTATTATGAAATATTTGTTCAGGAGCCATCACATCAGCGGGTTTCATCTAGAGCTTACCCGTCGGAAGCAAATATCTATAAATCAGCTAATTGTTTACAAAATATATGCGTCTATATTCCATCAGATTGTTTATGCCTCTTCAACAAATTCTGCCCATTTTATGGATTCAGTACACTTAGTCCTGTGATCAATACGTCTGCATATTTATAAGGTAGGCATAAAGTTAACCTTTTCGATGGCTAATTGGCAAATGAATGATCAGCAATGAATTATTCCAGCGGTCCGTAATTAATTAGTAACCCGTCCAATACCTAATCGAGCATGAGTCTATTTCATTCAGCTGCGACTGCTGAAGAGTAGGACTGTGAAGTATAAAAAGGGATTACCCTACGATAGTTGAATAATTAGATTTTTTAATTACATATAAAATGAGTAATTTAAAAAATTGTAGAGAATATGATTCATTTGCCATGACTTATTTTCAAAATCCTGATTTGTGAAAGTTTCAATTTTGAACCAAGCTTGTAATTGTTTAATTTTATATGCTTCTAGTTTGAATCTATTTATTCTTAAAGCTTCCAATTTAGAATCATATAGTTTTAAACGTTTTTAAAAATATATAACTTAAAGTGTCTACAATTTCAAATTCTTTAATTTTTAAAGATGAAAATGATACTGAAATTATTTAAAAAGAAATTTTATTTTTTAGTTTAGAAAAATCTGTTCAATCATTTTGATTGTTACTTTATACCTTATAATCTTTGAGAGCTTATATCAAATAAAATTGCTTTTTGAATTTCTTAATTGTTCCAAATATGTAATTTTCTTATGTTAGTCTTTTTGAGTAGATGAGAAAAATTTTTGATGTACAGTTTTTAATGCTTTTTTACAATTACTACATTTTTAAGAATATTATATATCAACATGTTTAGTTTGGGGATTTTGGATTTAAAATTACACAATGTTGTAGGTTACTGCTTTAAATTTGTACAGTTAAGATTTGTTTTAGAATAGTATCTAATTTTAAATTCCTTAAAGGAATTATTATTGAGAACTAAAAAAAGGTAAAAAAATTGACTGTTTTCGAATTAGGGTTCTCTTTTGTTACTGAAAAGTAATCTTATATTGTCCTCTTATAACAATTAAATTTGAAAAATTAACACATTTTTATAATTATATTTAATTATTAGTTTGAAAAATGTTATTTTATGGTTTCTGCGCAAAACCTAGTGAATTCTTATTTTCACGAATGAATAACACCGGTCAAGACGATTTTTAGGTCTGACTTCTACATGTTAAATTTAAGTTTCCCCTACCCTAAAACTAAGAAAAATAACTTTTTTTTTATTAAAGTTTGCTTTTGTGGAAATTAAAGCAGTTTTTCAATTTTTTGTCAAAAATCACTGTTTTTATATTTTTTTTATAATTCCAATCTAAATTATGTTCAAAAAACTTTTTGCTGGATATAAAAGTCTATTTATTTGCGATTTGTGATAAACAATAACATATGAATGTAAAATAATAAGAAATTAATGTCTAAAAGTGAATATTTTTGGTATTTATTTTATGTTCGTATGAGCTCTCTCGTATTAAACCCCAAATGTAATCTTATCGACGTAAATCAGACAAAAGCAAACTTCAAGAACTAAAAATTAAAATTTTAGTGTTTTTCAATGTCTAGAATCAAACTTTAAGCATGAGAACAGAAACCCAAAAAAAAAAAATTTTTTTTGTTGACCGGTGTGATTCTATGTCCATTTTTCAACCTGAAGTTACGTCAAGGAAAGAATCTAAGCTTCTTTTCGACAAAAAAAAAAAGATAAAAAACAATCCTTATTTCGAAAAAAGTTTAATTTACATTTCATCTTTATTTTTGAAAGTGAAATATTTTTTTCTAAGCTTATGATTGATAAAAAGTTTAATTAATTTTAGTTTCTGGAATTGTTCAAATTTGACGGCATTTGAGTTAAAAGTGTCTAATTTTTCAGGTTTCTAATTTAAAATTAAAGAATATTTTTTTTAAATTCTTTTGAATTAAATACATTTTCATTAAAACAATTAAAAATGAGAAGATTCAATAAATAAAATTTTTATATTTAGGCTCTCAAAACTGGATAATTTTAAAGAGGCCTTTGGAAATAAAACGAAAATGATTCGCCTGCTTAATTTAAAACAGAAATGTTAAAAATACAATATTTGACCCCAGTAAACTTACTAACAATGCTGAAAATAAAAAATTTCCTCTTCCAATTCAGACATAAATTAAAAACTAAAATTCTCTTCCTTACAATGCAATAAAAATGTTAAAAATGAAGATTGTCTTTCTTTTGATCAACTAAAAATAAAAAATTCCTCTCATTAACTTAATTATGATATTAATTGATATTTTCAATATAAATAATCCCTGCGCCAATTTAGAAAAATAAATAAAAACAAAAATATCCTTCCTTCCAATTTAATAAGAAGGCTGAGGATATTCGTACTTCCGGCCGTACTAGTTGACACTTCTTACTTTAAATTTCACATTATTAAAAAATTAAAAAATTTATCAATTTTAAATTGGTGAATTTTCAGTTTTTTGACTAATTTTTATTAAGAAAATGTAATGTTCCTTTTGAATTTTGAGTTTTAAATCATTATGGTAATTTAAAAAATTCAACAGTTTGGTAGAGCATTGAAATATTTGGATGAAAATGTATATATTGCATTCAAAATCCGTATTTTTTGGTAGAAAATGTATCTTTTTCTTGTTCAAAATTTAACTGTTTTGGTGAAAATTAATCTGTTTTAGTTGAAGATTATAGTATTTTATTTAAAATTTGTTTTTGTGGGTTGATACAATAGTCATTTATTTTAAATTAAAATATTATTTGATTGAAATATCAATTATTGAATTTTTTTCAAAACTTCAACTCTTTTTTCGAAAGTCGACCTACTTTCTTAACATACATTTTTTGTTAAAATTCATAAATTTGGTTCAAAAAGCCTTTTATTTTTGAATAAAAATTAAGTTTTAGACAGAAAATTTAACTACTTTACTGGAAATTGAAGTATTTATTTAAAAATTAACTATTTTGTTTAAATTCATATTCCTGGTCAAAATGTCTTACTGTTTTTTTCGGTTTTTCAAATTAAAAATTCTTTTTCTTAAATTAAATTTTGAGTACTCCCTTATGGTCAAGAATGGACTTTTTTAGTTTAATAATTCAACTATTTAGTTAATAAATTTAAAAAACAAAAAAAGTTATTGCGATAAAATTTAACACCACATCAATCTAATCTATTGTTTAAACTATTTAGTTGAAAATTTATGTGAATTTTTAACATTCTTTTTTTTACATTCTCATCAGAAAAGGTATGAGGTTTTTTAATAGAAAATTCATTTTGACAATTCACCTTTTTCTCTAAAAATTATTCTTTTTTGTTAAAAATTTATCTCTTTCGTTAAAAACTCATCTGTTTTGCTGAAAAATCTTCTCTTTGGTTGAAAATTTGTTGTATTCTATAAAAATCTGTATTTCAAATTTAACTGTTTTGTGGAAAGCTCATCTTTTTGTCTTGAAAATTCAACGTTTTTAATGAAAATTTATTTTTTAATAGACTGGAATTTTTTTTTAGTAGAATTTTTTTTTTGTTTTTAGATTCATCTCTTTTGGTAGAAAATCCATTTTTTTTAACTTAAAATTGCATCTGTTTGGTTGAAAATGAATCTGTTTTTGGTAAAAATTCAAGTATTTTGTTTCAATTTCATACTTATTAGTAAAATTCAATTTATTTTTTGTTTTGAGTGTAAATGTTATTTTATTTTGGTATAAAATATTACATTTTTGGTTAAAAATTCATCTTTTGAGTTTAAAAATTCTACTCCTTCGTAGAAAGTTGAACTACTTTCTTAGGATCCTTTTATTTAGGTTAATAATTTTGTTTGAAAATTCCTTTTTTTTTGTTAAAAATTAAATGTTTAACTAATAGTTAAATTATTCTGATACAAATTAAGTTTTTCCATAAAAATTCATAATCTTGGTTGAGAAAGTTACACTGTTTTTTAGAAAATTCGTTATTTCTTTTTAGTTTGAAAATTCAACTTTTTAGTGCAATTGCAAACTGATGTGTAGAATATACATCTTTTTGAATTAAAATTTATTTAAGTACACTATTAGTGGTTAAGAATTCACTTTTTTGTTTAAAAATTTAACTATTCAGTTAGAAAATTTTAGATATAGAAAAAAATAAAATGAAAATTAATAAAATGAAATAAACATTAATGCAATAAAATTAAAATTTAGAAAATGAAATTTCACATAACATCAGTCACATCCATTATTTAAACTATTTAGTTCAAAATGTATGTAAATTTTTGAAAATTCATATTTTTAATAGAAACTTAATTTTGTTGACATTTCATCTTCTTCGTAGAAAATTAATCTTCTTAGTTGAAAATTCATCTTCTTTCTTAAAAGTTTATCTCTTTTGTTAAACATTTTTTGCATTCTATATAAAATATGAATTGAAAATTCAACTTTTTTGTCGAAAACTCATCTTATTGTTTTGAAAATTCAAGATATTCTAAATTTTTTTTCTTTTGCAACTAAAAAATATCTCTTGGTATTATATTTGTCTTTTTCATTTGTACATTCATCTCTTTCGGTAGAAAATTAATTTTTTTTGTTGGAAAAGTTCACTTATTAGTTAAAGGTTAAACTATTTTGTTAATTTGTAAGAAACGGTTTAACCCCCCACCCCTTAATTTTCTAACGTTATTTTAAGATGACCCCTAAATAACTTCACGAAAACAATTGAGTCATCAAGAATTAGATAAGATTGGGGACAAAGGTTTAAGACTCACAAACCCTAACAAAGGGGGGTACGTAGATCAAAATTCAAGAAACAAATAATTTATGTTATTTATGCACAGACCCTTATATTATAACTTTGAGAATATTTGGCTTCATTATTCAATCTGTTTTTGCTTACTCACCTCGAACTAAATGACTTCCAGTTTTAGGAACGTGTTTCAAAAATGCAGGTGTCCGATCATTTAGAGAAATGCTAGAAAACAGGAACTCATTTTGACGTGGAAATTGTTTTTGTTCCAGAGATCAAATTGTGCTGAATCGTGCGCCGAGCTTCGTGTGATAGCATCCAATTTGGAATTACAAGGAAATAGGGCGATATGCTGCATTGCAAAATCCGAAGTATTTTTTCGCTTCTGACTTAAATGCTAGTCTATTGCAAAAAGCCAGAAATTCATTTCGTTTCTCGTAAGAATTCTATTTCAAAAGATTTTATTTTTACACAAAACATGTGAAAGAAATGCGATTTTACTTTAGTGACATCGATTTACTGTTTACTTGCGTTCATTTAAAATCAGAGAAAGTCAAGATCGAAATCGTGTGTCAGTCACGTTGAGAAAGGAAATTTATCAGGGTGGTCAATCCTGGAAAAAAGTGACCAAAATTCAATCTCAGGTTGAACTTATACTTCGACTAATGGACTTTCCAACAGCACAAAGCAAGCAATCTTGATACTGCAAACAAAAACAAGAATTTCCACGAAGTCAACGCAGACAAAGTTTCGTTTCTCTTACCATCTTTGCCGTGAACGAGAAAATTCAATTACGACGTTAGCGTCTTCAGAATGGTCGTTCTGGTTTCTATTTCGTGCTGGGTACATTCGGTACATTGCATGGCGTGTACTTTCCTTAACTGCGTATAAATTCATTAAACAAATTGAACCTACTAAATATAATTATTTAGAAAATGAGGAAATATTATCGGCTTTAATTTAATATTTTTGTGTCATTTCAATCTCTTTTAATTATTTTTTATCACACAGAAATAAGTCATGACTTTTTCCACAAGATAATATTTGATGAATTTTTAACCAAATTGCCGAATTTTCAAACAAAAAATATTGAACTTCAACCACAAACAGTTGAGTTTTTTACATATTTTTTTATCCTCATTTTAAAAAGATGAATTTTTTAGAAGGCAAATGAATTTCTAACAAAGGAAGATGAGTTTTCAATTGAGAACTTTCTTAAAAAAAAATTCAATCTAAAAGGACAAATGTTCTTTAAGAAAATACGAATTTTCCGCAAAGAGGTTGAATTTTCAATCAGAAAAAACGACCTAATCACAAAATAGTTCTATTTAATTTTCAAAAAATAACTCAATTTTTAACAAAATAGTTAGATTTTCAACCTACAAAGATTATCTTCAACTAATTAGATCCACTAAAATAATAATTATTGACCAAACAGTTACATTACTTATCAAAAAGTTGAACTTCTGAGCAAAAGGGACAAGTTTTCAACAAAATATTTTTATTTTAACCAAATAGTTGAATTCTCAAAAAAACAGTTGAATTTTCAACCTACAAATACGAATTTCCAAACAAAAGAGAATAAAATTCAACCACAAACAGTTGCGTTTTTAACATATTCTAAAATCTTCAAGACGAAAAGATGAATTTTTTTCAAGGCAGTTGAATTTTTAACAAAGAAGGATAAGTTTTTAAATAGAAACTTTCTTACAAAAAAATATAATTTTTCAATCTAAAGAGACAAACTTTTTATTTAAAAATACGAATTTTCGGTCCAAAAAGGCTAATTGTCCACACAAAATTTGAATTTTTGACCAAGAAAGATGACTTAATCACAAAATAGTTGAATATCTAACAAATAAAAATAAATAAATTTTTAGCAAAATAGTTGAATTTTCAACATACAACGATGAATCTTCATCCAAGTTGATTTACTTTAAAAAAAATTAATTATTGATTAAACAGTTACGTTACCAACCAAAAAGTTAAACTTCTAAGACTTCTAAAGACAAATTTTCTACAAGGCAGTTGAATTTTCAACAGGGAAAGATGACTTCATTACAAAATAGTCAAATTATATTTTCAACAAATAATTTAATTTTCAACAAAATAATTAAATATTTAACTCTCAAAGATAAATCCTCTATCAAGTAAATCCACTCCAAGAAAAATTATTATCGACCACACAATTACATTATCTACCAAAAAATTAAACTTTTAAGCAAAAGGGACACGTTTTTAACAAAATAGTTTCATTTTCAACCAAAATATTGAATTCTTAAAAAAAATAGTTACATTTTCAACCTACAAAGATGAACTTTAAAATGAAAAAGATTTGAATTCTACCAGAAACATTTGCGTTTTTAA
>JAUELO010000179.1:44233240-44244847 GCA_032357855.1 Amphibolips quercusostensackenii | reverse complement strand
AGGCTTACTAAGCTTAAATATAACGCGATGCAGGATCTGTAGATAGTGTTGTATCATCTTAGCGCTTTAAGTTTTATTGTACGACTCTCGTTTAAAAAGCTTAACTTTTACGTTCATCGCTATTGTTTTTAAATTACGGCTTACCAGATGCAAACTCTTGCTCTAATAAATACCAAAAATATTAAAAGTCGCCAGGATTGGAGTATTGCTAAGCTTTTAGAAGCTTATTTGGAGAAAAATAAAAATTTGCATAGTTTTTAGATAACAATGGTTCTGGAACTTAGTGGGTTTAATAATGATTTGTTTGATGCCTATAGTATGCAACATGCTGCATCGCTAGTAGTGTAACGAAAGTATTTTTGTTTATTTGATTAGAAAAACAGGAAGTAGGACAGAAACTTCTCGTACCTTTGATCGATCGTTTGACAAGCCTGCGTTATCAAGACGAGTAGCATTTACAGATGCTGTCTATAATGGAAATTAGGTTTTTTTTGTGTTCCTTTTTATTCTATTTGACGAGGTGTAAAATACAGTAATTGGTCAAATGAACACATCTGAATTAAAACCTGATAGATGCAGTACGGATTTTCGGAATTTTTATTCGTGGCTGAGACGATAGCGCGTCACACTTCTGTGGAAGAGGACTTGGGCTTAATCCCTGAGCTGGTATAAATGAAAATTTTTGTGTTCACTTTATCGGGGCTTCGGTGGTTCAAAATTTACGTAAACTGTAGGTCCCCTTAGAAGAGGCTAATTACCTCCTAAGCATCAAATAGGTTTCATATGGAGAGCCTAGCCTTTGGGGTCACTAGTCGGTTTCGAGAAGACTTAAAAATAAATCGGCAATTTCCTTGCGTAGATGACCTATTTTCGAGGGGACTGTCGCTTAGTGGCCGCTGGTCGATTCACAATAATGAAAACACATGCACACAAATATACCTACATAACTTACTAAGCCAATGTTCAGAATCTGTGAATCTGACTGATTACCTTAGAGATATCGCTCCGTTAAACTTAGCCTGGCCTTATTCCCTCTACGGCCTCACGAGTAGGCTGCCAGATAACATGTGCGATGTGGTACTCCTTGCACCTGAAAGGTATATTTTCAGAATTTTAAAAACAGCAAGATTTCCCGAGATCTAAGTACTCGGAGAAGGTGGCCGGAAGCGGTGTACTGACTTAAAAATAAACACGTGTGTTGCACAATAGGCATTATAGCTTAAGCGTCAGGAGAAAGGTACCTTACGAGCACCCTAACCACATTAAAAACAAAAACAACAACAAACATATTACTTTTGTCTTTTATTTATATCATCTTAGAAGTCTGTGGCTAAGGGTGGATATCACCAAAGTCACTTTACTCTAGCAGATGGTTTTTAAAATAGCTAAAGCAAATAATTTTAATATAAAGACTATGCAATTGTCTGAACAATTTTGAAACAGATCCTTTATTATAAGAAATCATCTTTTGATTAGAATATTTCTTTAAACATTGAAAATTTGTTGAGACGCAGGATTTTTTAAAAATACGCTACTATAATTTACAAAATAAAAATCTCCTAAATTTTTAAATAAGCAAAATTTAGAATAGAAGTTATTTTTAAGCGTTTTTATGCTGTATATAGATGTCTGGTACGCGTTTCACTTATCTCATAACTGGAAGCAACAATCCAAACAAACGATCTCATCAAACGTTATCATTTCTGCAGTAAGAAAGGATAAATTTTAAATCAATTTGGGAGACGCATAATGCTTATTCAAAAAAAAAATAAAACAAAAATTTAGACCTAAACCAGCCTGAAACTCTTGGCACATATGAAGGTATTGGTCCTGGAAATATTCGTAAAGATGTATCACATGCTTTTGGACATTATCCTGATTTGAACCACCTGCCTTTGCCACCAAAAGATTGTAAATACTATTTGAAAAATAATACAAATAGATTATCATCCTATCATCAGAGACTTAATAATAGTTGCTATCAGTAAATGTAAACCGGAAAAAGATCCTGATTAGGATAGTGTTTCGGCAAAATTTGATAAAGCTCTTCCAGGTAAAGGCCTGGATTATCTTAAATTTCTTTTTAAGAGGATTTGGAAATATAAGAGAGGCTACTTATTTTGGGGGGATATCCTCACGTATATGATCTACAAGGAGGATAAAGAGAACGCTGGCTCGTATGGGGACATCATGCTAGTCAAATGTAGAGTCAAGATATTTAGATGGATCCTCCTAGGTCAGGGCACTCTAGAAGGTTTCAACTGATAGAAGAATTATCGATGTACAGAGATTTAAAATTAGGTAGCTTTAGGTCACCAGTAGATCTTACAGCCTCTGATGCAGTCTAGATCGTGTTGCTAAATTAGCTGAATAAAGTGGAAGTCGCTAGGTACTTGTCCATTATAAAAAGAAAAAAAAGTGATCCTTCGCAAAATAATAATTTTATTTGTATTAAGTAAATGTTTATAACCGCATCAACAGCAAGGATCATCAGCGACTATAATATAGGGTTAATTATTATAAAATGTAAGGTATCTGTAGGGTTATATACCAAGGGACAGAAAGAAAGCTTTCTGCAAACACATCCAGCCTCGCTTCCTGCTTTTGGAACCGAGCGCGCATTAGCGTGGCTACCAAGGCTGCAGTGTGGGGACATAAGACACTATCTGAGAAATTTTTTTCTGTTTTATAGAACTTTTTTTTAAAGAAGTTTTTAATCAAGTCTAAAGCAGCAAAATAGCGTCTGATATATCATATTGCTCAGAAACGAACCTGCGGGAAATTGTTAAACCAAATTCCGCATCTTTAAATTTTGTTGGAGGTGTTACATCTTGACCCTCAGCATCATTTTTGCCATCAGATTTTAAAGGTTTTTATTCCTCTGCGCTATAAATTATCTCACTATCTGTAGGGTCTGTAGCAGTTCATAATTTAGTGTGCACATCAACAGAATCTTCTAATTTTATATCTGTGGATCCTAATCTCCTTTGTAGATCAGTTCACTCTTAGGAAAAAACATTTGCAGAATGTTTGCTCTTTTCTTGTAGCGCAGAATTTAAAATTGAAGCTTTTACAAAGCCAGCCTTTTGATAGCAATTCGCAACTGTTTCACTAGTGATATCAGTCCAAGCTTTGTTCGAATCAAAAATTGCAACCAACAAATTCAAATCAGGTACCCTTTGTTTCTCTCCGAATCTTTGAGAAATCTTCTTATGATTCTCTTTTGGTAATTAACTTTAATGTTCTTGATAATGAAATAAAAGAATTAAGATTGATTGAGAAAGCTAATCACGAAGTGAGCAATTTTCATGGAACCTCATCTCGAGAGGATGTGCGCACCAAGACTCGTTCTTGCAACGCATTAGTAATGCACATTTCCGCGTGGCAGACGATGATGGATGGCGATAGGAAAAGGCTCAAAGAGAAAAACTAAAGTTTCTCGGGCAAGTCCGTAGATTTTCTGGCGATGAAAAATCCTGAAATGAAAATCGATACTAGCCTGGGGACACTCGGTGCACGTCGTCCTGATGAACGACGCGACGGTACATGCTACGCATATTCTCGAAAGCCGACAGTATTTTCCCAACAATACTGAGCTACGCGCGTTTTAATGTAGATCACGTTCGGCGTATGAGCACATACTTCGTTTGCAGAGACTTTTGCACAGATATTCTGAACTCGAAGCTGGACTCACTCGCTCGCTTGCTAGCTCACACGCAGCTGGAATTAATTTTGTCTTTGAAAACTCTTTGAAAGCCGAATCGATTCATTGAGGAATATGCTGACTGAACTTTATGAAACCCAGCATTTCTATACAAATACAGAATAGAGCTTCTAAAATGCTCTGTCCTATATTCAACACTCCCACTCATTTATATGCGATGTTAAATTCAACATCACTGTACCAAAATGCAGCAAAAGCTGTAATTTATCACAGAGAGATTTTTAAGTTTTATTTTCCAACTCCGGTTCAGTATTTTTTAAGAGGCAAACCACTCTGGTAATCTACTTGTCCACTTGGGTATCCGTACTGGTAATATGGGGTATTTAGAGTAATACACTTGTAACTAAAGTGAATTATGAGTGATTAGAAGCAATCCATAGTAACCTTCTTGTAATCCAGATGATTTTAAATAATCCACTTGTAATGTCAATAATTCGTAATAATCTACTTGTAATCCTGAGTAACTCACTTTTAATCCAGGGTCATTCACAAATGATTAAAGTATTTCAAATTAATGTATTAAAAATCAACACTTTGGTAAAAAATAAAACTACTTTGTAGGAAATTCATTCATTCAATTTGCAGGAAAATTTCGGTTTTTCTTCGAAAATTTGTCGTTTTTGGTAGAAAATAATTGATCTTTTTGGTTGGAAATTTAACTATCTGGTTTAGAGTTGAACTACACTGTTAAAAATTAATTTTTTTAGGCTTTTTAGTTTTAGTTCAAATTTCATCTCTTCGGCTTAAAATTGAACTATTTCATAGAATAATCAATGCTTTATCTTGGTTAAAAATTCATTTTTCACTAGATTTCATTATGCCAGTCTAAGATTTTTCATTATAGTTGAAAATTTATCTTCTTGATTGACAATTTTTCCATTTTTCTGAATATTTGATTATTTTTAATAAAAATTAATTTTTTTAATTTATATGGTGAGAATCTCATTTTTTGTTAAAAATGTATCTTTTTTAGTTAAACATTCAACTATTAGGATAATATTGATCGTTTTAGGTAATAATTCAACAGCTTGGTTAAAAATTGGTGTATGTTTTTTGATTCATCTTTTTTAGTATAACAATAATCTTCTCGGTCAGAAATTTATATTTTTGGTTAAAAGGTCGGTTAAAAATTCATTTTTCTGGTTGGCGATTTTTGATTCTAGTTGAAAATAATTTGGTTAAAAATTGACCCATTTAATTCCAAATTTATTTTTGTTGTTGAAAATTAATTTTTTTAACCTGCAAATTTAATTTATACATTTTTAATCGCAAATTTATCTTTTCAGTTAAAATTTTGACCAGTTGGTTAAAAACTTATGTATTTTCTTCAAAAGTTGCAGTTTTCATTGGAAAATGATTAATCTGTTTGGCTAAAAATTTAACTACCTTTTTAAAACTTAAACTATCATGTAAGACATTTATTTTCTTGTTATATTCTTTAAAATAAAAATACATTTCTTCTGTTTAAAATTAAACTGTTTACTTAAAAGATCGTTGATTTTGGTGAAAACTTATTTTTCAACTGCAGATTTAACTATTTCAGTTAAATATTCTGCATATTAGTGTAAAATTCATCTTCGCGATTTGAAATTTCATTATTTTGATGAATATATTATATTTTTTATACGAAATTTTATAAATTAAAAATGTAAATATTACATTTTTGATTGAAAATTCAACTGGTTGGTTAAAAATTCATGTATTATTTTAAAAATTTAGCTTTTTGGTAGGACATTAATCTTTTCGGTTGGAAATTTATTTTTTTGCTTAAAAATTTAGTTAATTGGTTAAAAATCTATCTAATTTGTAAAAAATAAAACTTTTTGGTTAAAAATGTATGTTCTCAGTTGAAAATTGTGTTAGAAATGAACTTTTTTTTTGTTTGAAATATACAATTTTGTTAAAAAGTATCCTTCTTGTTAAAAAAAAGTAATTGTTTTGTTGGGAATTCAAATTTTTGGTTAAGGATTATTTTAATTATGTTAATTATGTTAAAAATTTATCTTTTTTAGTTGAGTTAAATTATATTTCATTTAAAATAAATATCTACTTAGGCTAAAATATAAATCATTACATTTTTCGTTGAGAATTAATCTCTTTTGGTTAAAAATTTATATAATTTGTAGTAAATTCCACAATTTTGTTCGAAAGTAATTTTTTTGTTTGAAGATTCTTTATAAATTCATCCATGCGCGAAGGTAAGTAATTTAATTTTTGTCATGTTTAAATATATGTACAAAAAAGTTTTAAGCCGCTAAATATATTATAATATCCTAAATAAGAGCACTCGATAATATTAACACACACCTGCAGTTAAAATTTTGGGATAATCTGTCCAGTAGGCTTTGCTCTAGCTGTACTCAAAGAAAAAACCAAAAAATTGTTAATAAATGATACTAAAATGTATTTGAAAATCAAATTGACTATACTTTTTTTAATTACTAAAGTAGCAAAAAGTACTTTCTATATCTATTTGAAGTGCCATAATTTGCTCTCGACGAGAACAGAAATGAAAAAGCAATTTTTCTCTTTTGCAAAAACCTTAAATTTTTTTTATGAAGGTATCTTGAGTTCCTGAAAAATAGAACTAGAAAATAATGTCCTGCAGGGCCTATTAATATGTCAGGTAGTTTGTTTAAAAACTACTTAATTTTTAAAAATAAATTATTAACAACTTTACACTTTTGTAATCCATAGTATCCACTGTGATATAGATCCTTGATCTCTTAGTTTTATATTTTTACACTTGCTTGGATTACCCTAACTTTTCCCAAAATATTTGAGAGGTCTTGAAAATTTTTTTTTCGAAAAACTTATTGTCTCAAATAGTCAACTTTTAGGTGAAAGTATATTTGCCGTATATTTTCCTGTTTTACTTGGCGGTGATTTGGTACCGCAAATATTGATCTATCAGATCACATAATTGTGGTACTTTCTAATTTTGATCAAACTTTTTGCAAAATAATGTAAAATAATGAAAAATCAGTTTAAATTAGCTCTTACTCTCGCACAAAATGAAAATCGAATTCCCTGTAACGTTTATCACGTCGCTTAATTAATTCAAAACCAGTAGATCAATCGTCATTTGATATTCTAGTCGCATGTACCTAATGAGATTTGAATAGTACTGTAATTGTGGGACTGTAATTATGTTTCGCTGTAAGTTTTAGAAATTTGTAAAAATGTCCCAACTTCGTGAGTAACACGACAAATATCGAATCGATAGAGCGCAACGTGGCGCGCGCATCCAATAAAATGTGCAGGCAGTAGATTTTAAGCAGATTTGTAAATTACTAATTGGCTAATCAGTAATTGAAAAAATAGCAATTAGCAATCTCAGGTTTGAAAAGTTCTTTCGATTATAATCTTTGGGTTAGTTCATATTCAGTAAAAGAATCCGGGAATTGTATAAAGAACCTCTACCTCATTGTAAAAAAAACAATTTTTTATTGTACAGAAAGTTTGAAAAAATCCAGGTTTTTGTAGAGTCCAAATCAAATATGGTTGATGTTGACTTTTTTTTTAGGTTCAAGATTCTTTATTTCACTTTTAAATAGTTTGGTTAAAAATTAAACTATTTTGTTTAAAAATTAATTTCTTTTTACTGGAAATTAATTTCTTAACTGAAAATTTACCTTGCACATTTTTAATAGAAAATTTATCTTATAAGTTGGATTTTAAAGCAGTTGGTTGAAAACTTACGTATTTTGTTAAAAGCTGCTAGTTTTTAGTAGAAAATAAATAATCTGCTTGGACGAAAATTTAACTACCGGTTTAAAATTTAAACTATTTTCTTTAAAAAAATCATTTTCTGGTTATTTGTTTTTGAATGAAAATACCTTTTTTTTTGTTAAAAACTCAACTGTTTTGTTGTACAGTTTAATTAATATATCTTAGACGTCGACTTTTCTGATTTCGAGAAAATCACAAAGGCGCTACACGTCTTTAGAAAATAAACGAGAATGGAAAGTCTATTGCCAGATTTGCATGCTGCTAGGAAGGCAATTATAACTCTCGTTAATAACTCAGAAATAGCTAAAAGTTTTTTAATCGAGGAGAGAAACGAGACCGGGTGACGAAAATTGAGATTTTATAATTCAACCATCGGCTAATTAAGTTCTCTAATGCATCTATTAAACCAGAATTTTTATGTATATGATAGGGTAAATAGAAATAAGCAATTCTATTAATTTACCAAAATAAAAGTCTTATTGCATTTGAACTCTATAATGGAGTGTGTAATAACGCCCACAAAGTTTGAAACTGAAAACACCACTGTTTAAGTCAGAATTGCAATTATAGTTCAAACTTCGAATCCGCCACTTGATAACACTGGAAGGTTGAACTTCTTAGTTTCGAAGTCTTGACTGAAGCAATTTCAATACTAAGTAACTTTGCTAAAGTCCTCATTTATATTGGCTTCTACAAAATTGTTTTACAGAGAATTTTAATGTCAATTTCCTTCTTTTAAAGTATAATTTAATTACTTCTATTGTAAAAGTTCAATATTATACAAATAACCAATTCCATTTTAAATCAGACAAACTTTTAAGAAAAGTCAGGTTCATGGTGTCAGAATAGATTTTTATTCGGATACATCCTACTAGATTAAAAATCAATTGACACGATTTTACAGTTTGACCTCAAAAACCATTTTTGTTTGTTACAATTATTTGAAGATAACCTGTGCGATTGCCTAAAAGATGACCACTTTATGCGCAAGTCGTTTTTCTTTTTTCTTTGAAATAATTATATTTTTTGGAAAGGATCTGAGTAAAAAAATTCATATTAAAGCACAATTTAGTAAAGTTTCAAAATTGGGTACAACTTTATTTTCAAATTATAAATAAAAATCACAAAAAATGTCTTGGCACGCACTAGTCCAAACTACAAGTAATAAAAATTTGCTAAGTAATATTAACAATATTTTCTTTTTTAATATTTGAGATTAAGAAACAGTTTTTATATTAAGTTAAAATATATAAATATCAAGCGTATAATCCTACATTTTAGAGTTGAAGAATTTAAAAATCACTTCAAAGCCTGTTTTGCAAGTTTTTTGTCTGGACATCCTGCATTGCTATTTGAACATAAAACTCGAGAATAATTATTTCAACTATTTATAATATTGGCTAAAATTGCTAATTTTATGCCCTTAAATATTTTTTTATTGCCTAGCATCGATTAATTAACACTTATTTAAATAACATTTAATAATTTTTACTACTTTTGGGCAGTATTTTTCATAAAATGGCCATATTAATTTATCGTGCTGCTAAATGAGAGGATGTTTTGTAAGCATGAATTTGAAATCAAGTATATCATAAAAATAGTTATTTATCTCAAATTTAAAAATATTCTTATCTATTCTGCATACCTTTTTCTAAGATTTTTTATTTTTTTTACCATAGTCACATGTCCTTTCACGCGACCTTTAGCAAAGTGTTGAAATCATATCGATCGAAAATACATTCCTTGATCTCTCAGTTTTATATGTTCATGCGTTCTTGGGTTATCTTAAATTTTTAAAAAATTATTTTAGTTTGCTTTAAATTTTTTTTTTCGAAAAACGTATTGTCTTATAGGCTCAACTTTTTGGTTAAAATTAAAAAATGACAAAATAGCAGATATTTTCTTAAAATTCTTTTAATTGGATTTTCTTAAGAACCCCGGTTTTTAGATACTTTTTTTAGAAATAGGTTGTAATATTTACTACATATTTCGTGAGTTTAATTTTTAGTGAGCCATCGCTCAGCAATGAAAAAAATTAGTTTCGAAAAATCAAATCGTTGCATTTTTCTCGGAAACAAGAAAAGGTAAAAAAGGCACACATAAAAGTGTACACATCTAAAAACGTTTAAGCAAAATATATGTGGCTATTTTAGGATATTCTTTATCGTTTGCAAAAAAAAAAATAAAATTTGAAGAAAAAAGTTTCCACGCCTTCCAAAATAATTTAACCCACATAAAATTGATAGAATGCCTTTTTTACATTAGCAGAAGCTTTTCTCAAAATGCTGTAAAAAAGGGTTTTCCTAGAAATCTTCTTTTCATATTTTCAAAATTCAATGCCCTATCTTTTATTCTTTTTCATACTTTTTTACAGTTTCTACTTATATTAGAAAGGAATCCAATCAGTTTTATGGTTTTATTTTCTCGTAAACGATGCAAGATATCACAAAAGAAAAATAGGTCATATTTTTTAAAACTTTTATAGATGTGTGAACTTTTATCTAAACATTTTTGCACCTTTTGTTGTTTCCGAGAAAAATGGATAAATTGGATTTTAAAAAAATATTTTTTTTAGTGTTAAGCAGTAGCTTACTAAAAATATTATTCGGGAAATATGAAGTACATACTTACCATATATTTATAAAACAAATTTAAGAAATAAAGTTTTGAGAAAATCCACTTTCAATGATCAAAAAGAAACAGCTGCCAACTTGTAATTAAAACAAAATTTAATTTATTTTTAAATCTGTTGAAAGAGCGAGAATTCTAAGGTCGCAAAGAAGGAAATCCAGAATATCAAAGCTTTTTCAAAAAATACTGCATTTTTAAAAATGTCTCAATTTTTCAGAACTCGAAAGTACTCTTTAAATAATTGTGACAAATTAACTTTTTTTTAAACTGTAAAATACTTATTTTCTTACTTTTACCATCGAATAATATATGCAAATACCAAATCATTCTGACATCGTTAGTTGGACCTCTCTGCAGGGTTTAAAGTGGAATGGTTCAAATAAAATTCCGTGGTAAAAAATGTTTTTTAAAAACTAAACAAAAAATAATCAGAATGAATTAAACACAGCACTTATTTTCACTTCTGAGTAATTGATATCAAAACCTAGCACCTGAAAAATTACTGCACTTAATTATTTATTATTACAAAATAAACACATTCAGTCTAGAAGCGTTTGAAATTAATAAATTTAAATCATTTGACATTAAAAATTTTTCAATTTGAATTATTAAAATTAAATGATTTCAAATTGAAAGGTTCACTATTGTATAATTTTAGATTCGAATGTATGAAACTGATTAATCCTAACTTTGAGTATTGACCTTGCTGATTTTTATTTCAGCATATACGGGTGCTCGTCCAAAAGTTGATCATTTTTGACAATCAAAGTTGAAAAAAAAATTCCAAACCGACTAATATTGCGTTAATTAAAGGCAATCCAATAGAGTATGAACATCTAAAACTAATAGCTCAAGCAATGTATTTCTGATAAAATTGAATTTTAAACATTGCTAAAGGTCGCGTGAGAGGAAATGTGACTCTAATTAAACAATAAAATTTTATAAATCTGTTAAAAATATCTGTATGGTAAATAAAAAATATCTAAAAACATAGAAAGAATCAATATCCTTATGAATTATTTTATTTTCATTTCAGCATTTCAAAACATTCTTGCATTTTACGGCATGATATAAATAAAAGGAAGCATTACCGGAGATTTTATAAAAAATATTACGTAAAAATAGTGTCAATCATTAACTGTTATATGGATTCAACATTGTTAAATAGATTTTAGGCTTTTTTCAAATCTTAATTATTGTTAAATTAACAATTTTAACCTGCATTATAAGCAGTTTAAATGAATATTTTCGAGTCTCGCCCTAAAATAGCAATACAGCGTAAGAAAACAAAAAAATTGTAGGACAGAATCTAAAGTGATTTTTAAAATCCTGAATTCTGAAATATTAAACACCCCTTCCATGTTTTTTTTAACTTAATATAAGCATACTTTGTGAATTTCAAATATTGAAAAAAAGGTTTTAATAGTGTTTAGCAATTTTTCATTTAAAGTTTGTAGTTTGGGACAGGCGCACGACATGTTTCCGATTTATAAATAAAGGTGCCTAAAATTTTCGGTAAT
>JAUELO010000179.1:44203763-44219056 GCA_032357855.1 Amphibolips quercusostensackenii | reverse complement strand
TTCGACCTTATCGAGTTTCGCGTTATGGCAAATGTTCGATTAGCGGTACACACAGCAAACCGAAGAGCTTTATCGATAACCTTTTAATTGCTGCGCACAGCAAATATGATTTTCATTGAAAATGCATCATCACTCAATTTTGTGATTGGGTGGCGAATTATAAAATACTATTAAAACAAACCAGTTACGAAATATTTTTTTGCAATAATTTTTTTACCTTTTCTGCACAAAACAGTAAGACCTGTTTTTTACAGTTAAGCCAATTTGTATGATACACTGATCGTTCGGTGTTTGGATATAATTTAAATTTGGTTATTGAAAATCGAATAATTTCAAATTCAAATGTGCCAAAATATACGATTTTCAATTGTAAAAAATTAAAATATTATAATGGAAATTTACATAACTTTAAATAATCAATTTAATAATAAGATGATTATTACTTATATAGAATAATATATGTATGGATAATTGTTTTTATAATAAAGCTATAATAAAAACTGATTTCTGTTTTAAATGACTAACGGGCGTAGTATTAAAAAAAATGAAGCTGTTTTATATTTGTAACCCTTGACTTATTAAACGCTTTTAAAGTTCAAAGAGTTTTTCCACTCCATTTTGAAGTTATAAAATAATCATGCAAGCAGAGTGAACCGCAAACTACCGAAACATATAAATTTGGCAGAGTGACTTGATTCCAATATTGGTGAAAAAATCTCAAACACGCGAAACTATTTTTATGTTTAAAATATTCAGTCGAAAATCGATAATTTAAAAAAGTTTCTGCCTATTTTTTAATCCTGATTTAAAAGATTTTTTGTTCTTAGTTTACCTATCCCATGAAGAGTCTAAAAATAAAAAAATTGTGGCACCGAAACCTCCAAATATCACAAATTAGGGATTCATCGTAAAATTATGTGGCAAACTTTTTAGTCAAGATTTCTACTCAAACATTTCTAATTGGAAAAAATACTAATGCTTTTTGTGCAACAAGAATTTAAATAATATTCATAATGTTTTTGACAAAAAAGTAAAACGTGGTTTTCAGCAAAAATGTATTTTAGAACATAAGTAGTAAAGGACCAGCTTTCTCGGACGTAGTGGTTCACACCCTGCCGAGTCAGACAAATACGATAATTAATGTTGTTTGTAATATTTAGAGTGATTTTTTGTTAAAATTTTTTGTCTTAAACAAATTTTATGAACACGAAATTCAAAAACTATAATAGTTGATGGTATTTCTGAAATTTCAAAACATTCTTGTTTCAGATGCCATGATTATTTCAAGAATTTTTACGTTCACCCTTTTCTTCCTTAATCAGCAAAGAATTGCATAAAGAAATTTTTTTTTATATTATTTGAAAGTTTATCAACAATTCTAGATTTTCCGTCATCACGGTTAAGTGTAATACATGTAAAAAAGTAATAAATTCAATATTTTAAGAAGATTTGAATTCGGTTTCTGTTAATTAAACATCCAATGATTTTTAAAATATATTGTTATTTAAGCCCGCCGAAAGGAAAACCGGGCCCGGGGGTGGAAATGACAAGCCCCTATATGTAATTTTTGAAATTTAGAATTCAGGCTGATGAAGGATGCTTATATGATTTCATAGTATGACCTGCAAATTTCAAGTTAATAGTGAAAACCATAGAAAACCCATCAAAGTCATGGTTATTATAATTTTTCTCGGTAAATACAAAAAGTATTGAAAAAGTTTCGAAAAAAGTTGTAGATCCAAACAAAATAGACATTTTTGATCTCGCGAACTCTTCCTTCCAGATTGATAGTTTTTGAAAAAATCGTTGTTGATAATGTACAACAGGCTTAAGTCCAGTAAGTATTCGGCCCTTTTGTGACAGTCTACAGAAATAATATTAGTCAAACCCATACCCCTATTCATATCCATATTCCTGTCATGTGGGGGTGAGATGGCACTTTCGTGACTGATCACAGAAATCATGCTTTTTTTTGCGTCAAAATACATGGATATACTGAGTTTTAAATTAATCAGAGGTACGTGCTTTTTAAAAATTTATTCTCTACATTTTCTAAAAGCATCTCAGTTTCTTCCAAAATATTAGTTGTAGCGATAACTAATGACAGGCTTCATTATCTCATTGCTTACTTTGTCTATCAGCATTTTCCCGTACATCGTGCACAGGAATTACATACCATTCGCGTTAGTTTTGCACTTATCTTTTACTTGGTATGTCCAGGTCACGCTACCGTACAGCATAGTCTGCATACATTTGGAGTTATATATTGCCCTCTAAGCTTTACTTGATATATTTTTACTTCTGCAAATGGGTTTTGCTCTATTAATAACCTCTTTACTCTCTTTTATACGCCTATCTAACTCCCTATCTATGTTTCCGTCATTTGTCAATAGGCTACTAAAATATACGTACTTATGAACTTGTTATATTCTCTCATCGTTTAGGACAATGCTGCATATCGTTTTCTCATTCTGTCCTTTGAACGTCATAATTTTTGTTATGTTCACGATAATTTCGAGACCCATGTTCTTTATGCTTTTATTCAGTTTGATCAACATTTTTCGCAAGTCTTTAATTAAATATCATCTGCGAACGCTAACACACGTACCCTTACTGTCCAGAGATCCACACCTTTTTTCTCAAAGAGGGACATTTCTAGGCACTTGTCTATGAATATAATAAATAGCCATGAAAACATAACGCATTCTTGCCTAACACCTTGCATAATATCGAACTAGTTACTCAGTTTCCTATTTACCCTCACGCTCGCTTTGCTACCAGCATATATAATTTTTATTGTTTATAGAAGCTATCTATTGACCCCATACTCTTTCAGGACTTTTTAAAGTTTACTTCGATCCACCTTGTCAAATGCTTTTTTCTAGGTCACCAAATGCACCATAAAATTCTAGCTTGTGATTTTTTTGTTTTCACGGAATCAAAATTGATTTTGCACAGATAATATTTGCTTCTGAGCTTATTTTCCAGATAAATTTTGTACATACCCTATTTATCTTGTAAAACTAAGTTACTTAAACATAACAGGATTATAAACTTACAATTTATTACAGCTACTTGCGAATCTTATTTGTCATTGCTAGAAGGTCCCGCGCTTATCTCCCTCTCATAATTTTTCCAGGAAATTTAATGTTTTAATTTATTTTTGAGTATTGATAATATTTGGAGACATAATATTAGTGTTATAATTTAACTTTTTAATAGTAGAATTACCTTGGATCATTAAAATCGAAAAAGTAATAGCTTAGGAACGTACTAGTGTGTCTGAGTGTACAAGACTTTAGCACTGTAATCTTTTCGAATAGCCTCGCAGCGGTAGTACTAAAACTAAGTAATAAAACGGATAACAGCAGGGGCAGTACTTCAAGCCACGCGACGGTAAGTTAACTTTTGTAAGATTTATATTTAAAAAAAGAATGTTCTTTCATTTTGGCACGGAACAATGCTGTTGAAGCAACATCTTAAAATCGATCATCCTTTTTTTTCTCGTAGTTTTTAATCGAAATTTAGAAAAAAGTTTAACTTAGAGACAGTCTACTTGATTTCTCAAAAAATTAGAAATCAGTGTTCGGATATGAGAATTTGATAAAACTGTCAGCAAAGCCATAACCTTTTTCAACCTGATTTTATAAATCATTTTCTTATAAGAAGAAGCAGAGCAAGTCTGAAATCAAAGGAGGATGATTGAAAAAGTAATTAGAGAATTACATCCTCTTGATTCTCGGAGAGGAAGTAATATCGTTTCTCTTATTTCAACATGTTTTGTATTATGTTATTATCTCAGGAAAGCTATTTTCTGAAGTGTTTACGACAAGCTGTTTGTCGCCAAAGGTAATTTTCTTGATTTCGTTCTTAACATATACGCATCTACTCTCTGGACACCGGATAATATTTCAACGTTTTAAGTACTTTTTCGCATGAAATGTCTCGTCGCGTAATCAATTTCTTTCCTCTGCCAAGTCCAAGCCAAGAAAGTCAAGCGCAGTTTCACTTTGCAAGGCAGTCTCAAGTGAGTTAGAAGCGCACTTCCTACATTTACTTTGACTTATGAATTTGCCCAGTGAACGCGTACTTTGACTTGATCTTTACTTGGTTTCTGCAGCATTTTCTAATGAAAACCCATGCATTTATTTTTCGCTGATAATAAATTTTAAATAGACACTTATAGTCATCACAGCTTTCTTTCTCTTCAAAAAAGGTGAAAAGGTACATTTCTTCAAAAAAAGGTGACAAATAGGTGATAAGGAAAAGTTTTATAAGTTAAATAAACATGCATATCGACGCCTATTAATATCTTTTTATTTGTTAAAGATTTTGTTCTTAACTACAATTTTTTTTTCTACAATAATCTTTTTTTCCAAAACACGAAAATTTGATCAGTCATATATTTTTGTGGAAGAATAATAAAAAAAAAACGATTCGGGACAAATTAAGTATGAGTTAAAAATACGTTTACGATTATCAAACAAAATAGAATTTTAAAGAAAAAATTAAAAATAAATTTTTTTATAACAATTATTATTATATTTATATATATTTTTAAATTTTTTTAAAAATTATTATATATATATATACTGTTTTCCCTCAGTTATTTTATTTTTTACTTAAAGTTTAGAACGTAACGCGGTATAAAAAAGAATCAGTAGACTTATCTTTAGAACCAGGAATCACAAATTGGAAACAGAAAACTAATAGCCTTTCTGAATAAATTATTTTCCAAACTTTTTAGAAAAATAACCACCATTTTGTTATTTTAAAGTTTTGTCCTATTTAGAAAAAAAAACTAAAAGTTATATCAAATGCAAGATGCAAAAAAGTTGAATTGATGCATTAGTTTGAATAATATCACAGTTTAAAGATTGACAACTATTTTGGACAGTTCGCGTTATCCTTCATAAAATTTAAATATACACAACTTTGACAAAAAATTTTTTTTTTCTAATTAGGTCAAATTTGTGTTCTCTCATTTTCTTCAGGAAAGAACATATTTCGCCGGCGACTGATTTTGCGAAATCAGCACAGACCAAGAACCTAATTTAAATGGATTTGATCTCACAAGCTTTTGTGCATTAAAATTTTTTGAAAAAATTTTACTGTTTTGATTAAAACAAATGTGAACAAAGTGACGAATTTACAAAAAAGGTAAAATAAATTAAAAATTTTCAAAACAGGTGCAATAGGTAACAAATTTCAAAACTAGTGAAAAAATGTGAAAAGGTGCTTAATTAAAAATTATGTGAATAATAGCATACGTTTTTGAAAAAAAATAGGAAATAGAATAATGCAATTTCTTAAATAAGACATTGATAGGTCAAATATTTTTTTTTAATTTGGCATAAAGTATACATATTTTATAAAATCGCATTGATTCCTTTCAGATATTTTAAAATACCATGCAAGATATAAAATCTGTTGAAATACTTGATATTTTGGTTTTTTTAAAATTATACGGAACTCTTTGAAAGTACTGAAAATTTTCAAATCTCGTAAGTTCTTAAACCTTCTTCACTTACGCTAAACATTTAAAAATCCTTAGGATTTTTTTCAAATTAGTGAAATCCTTTATATCCTGTGAAATTCTTAGAAGTCCTATAAAATCGAATAAAATTTCATAAATCAGCTTGAAGTCTATTATATCTTTAAAAATTCTTATAAAAATAACAAAATCTTTGAAATCCTGTAAAATCTTATAATATCTCACAAAATTAGAACAATTTAAAAAACCTTTTAAAGTCTTTGAAAATTTTTAAAATGTCCAGAAATCTTTGCAATTCATTGAAATTTACTGAAAATAATTAAGAACTGTTGCATTTCATTGAAATCCCTAAAAACTTTAAAAATTTTCTTAAATACCTTGAAATCTACAGAAATTCCTTATAATATAATGGAATCTCTAAATTTATTATAAAATTCTATGAATCACTCAATTATTGTAAAATTCTTTGAAATATTAAAAATCTCACAAAATCATTTGAAATTCCTGAGACTTTTTTAAATATCTTAAAAATTTTGTATAAGCCTACGAAATTCTTAAAAAACACATTAAAACTCTTTAGGATCTTTCAAAATACATTATAATTTTTCAAAATCCTTTAAAAATTTTAAAATCTTTTAAGTCTCGTGAAATACCTATTACTCTTTTACAATCCCACACAATATTTTGCCATCGTCAATATCTTTTTAAATTCCTTTTAGAATATTTCAATCTTTGCAATCTTCTGAGACTTCATTATATCCCATTAGATCCGCATAAATCTATAAAGTTTCATTTAGTTTCTGAAGTTCTCTGGAAATTCTTTAAACTTTCCTAAGATCCCTTGTAATCTTCCAAATCCTTTGCAATGTTTGATACCTCTTAAAAATTTCCTCAATTTTTGAAACCTTAAAATATGGTGAGAGAAGCTGAAATATTAGAAATTTCTTTAAGTTTATTGAAATTTGTTTTATCTTTAAAGTCCTTGGAGATCCCATAAAATCACCTAGGTCCGGTAGAATCCCTACTGATCCTTCGAAATACTTTTAAATCCCTTCAATCATCTTGCAGCTTGTAATATCTCTACGAATTTCTAAAAAAAGATTCAAATCTTAAAATTCCTCGAAATCTTTGGAAATCTTTGCAATATCGAATTCCTTTTAAATGTCGATTTTAGAGATAGCGGTTAGGAAAATATTTTGAAAGCCGCAGAGAAAAAAGAGTTACAAAAGCAAGAAACTTTAAAAATAGCAGCATTAATTTCATTTTTTTCAAAATAGTATAAAAATACGTGCACCAAAAAATAGGGTGTCAAGAAATGTGTCAAAATAATTCGGTATTTAAATATATTATACTAAAGTAAAAATTAAGGGATACATGCTTGACTAATTGACAAAAAATTGTATTTTTTGTTTTTTTATAATCAGTTAAAAATTACCGTTGAATTCTCAAAAAATTACATTTTTTCAAAATGTAGTAGTCTGCGAATGAGCATAGTTATTTAAAATTTTGTTTTAACTAGCCGTGTAGATTTGCAGTATTCTAAAAACTAACCCTTAATTACTATATAAATGATATAGTGTCTTCCTCGAAGAGTCTTGATCGCATTCATTATTTTCTACTAAGTATCCTTTCGCTTCTATCTTAAGAATAATTGTGTTTCTTACGCAGTTACTTTTCTTATTATAACTTAACTTAACTGCAGCAAGGATGATGAAAGATCAACAAAATTGACTGAGTTTGAAATCAACCAATATTAAAATTCTTTGATTCCTTATATTGACTTTCATATAAAAAAGTGACTGCGTGAAAATGAAGAATATTTTTAAGATAGAAGCAAAAGAATAACATTAAATGAGATTGCGACAGCGGGGATCCGTTACATGATTTATTGTGTAATCGGTGGTTAGCTGGTGTGGTGCCGAATATAAAAAAAGTGCAAAATATATATAGGGCATTCCACACAAAATTAGCCACCAAAATTTTTTTTTCCATTCAACATTTTTTTCGGTTTATTACTCAAAAATATTTGATACGTATTTTTTTATTTTAATATGATACGTGCAATTTCCAAAAAATAATTTTTTGAAATTCCGCGTTCACAAAAAAAAGCCTTTTTTCAACTGATTATACTAAAAAATCTAATGAAGATACAAAAATTCGTCCAAGACATGAAACTCGCGTCTTTTTCTCAGCTTTTAAATAAGCTATTAAAATAAAACTTTATTATTTGCTTAAAGAAAAAAGTCGAAAAATTAATAAACAAATAATAATTTCTCAAACTTGGACCTGTTTCTTCTTCTTTTTTTTAATTGAAAAAAGTAGCCTAAACGCTTTCTTCCTGCCCGTCGGGCAAGTTTGCAAATAATCACTGATTGTCAAATTTCGACCGCGAATGAATTGTACGAGTGGGCTAGCAAAGCATTTTCTCTACCCAATATTTCAGTTATATACAAACGTTCGAAAGACTATGCAAAAGCAGAAAAATTTCTTCAGAATCGTTTCGAAAAATGTGAAGCCATTTCAGGAACACAATAGTTTCACTATGTTGAGCCATACGGAGGCAACGAATTGAAAATGAAAGTTTTCTCTTCCAGTGACACTTTTAAAATATTAAATTTTTGTAAACTAGTAGTCAAACGTCAATCCAAATCTAAGGAAAAGTGTGGTAACTTTTTCGAAAATTTCATGAAAAAGTAGAAATCACAGTAAAAAAATCATAACAATTTATAGTGCGATTTCAAGGATAATAAAAAACTTACTACAATTTATAATTTGAGTCTCAACGTCATCTAAAATTTTCCACCTAGTATTTTGAATTGCATGAAATTTCATTATTTATAATGTAACAGCTTTGCGAGTTTACAATTGGATTCAATTCAGCGCTCAGGGGTGGAAAACTGCTCAAGTCCGAACGAGTCGCGCTGCGGTTGGCTCCGTGCGTGCACGCCGCGATTGAAAAATTCACTGCTTCGAAATTATTCATCTTTTTCCTCTTAAATTTTACCAGGATTGAAGAAAGCGTTTGGGCTACTTTTTTCAATTAAAAAAAAAAGAAAAAAAATAGGTTCAAGTTTGAAAAATTATTATTTGTTTATTAACTTTTAACTTTTTTCATTAAATAAATAATAAAGTTTTTTTTTGTATAGCTTATTTAAAAGCTGAGGGAAAGACGCGAGTTTCACGTATGGAACGAATTTTTGTAACTTTATTCGATTTTTTAGTATAAGCGGTTGAAAAAACGCTCTTTTTTGTGAACGCGGAACTTTAAAAAATCATTTCTCGAAAATTGCACGTATCATATTAAAATAAAAAAATACGTGTCAAATATTTTTGAGTTATAAACCGAAAGAAAATGTTGAATGGAAAAAAAAATTGGTGGCTAATTCGGTATAGAATGCCCCATATATTTTTGATCTTGTAACCAAACGACATTTTTCCTTTTATATTTTCACTTTGAGTAGTAATTTTCGAAAAAAGAGATACATTTTCACTTTTTTCACAAATAATTTTTTTTCCTAGTTTTAGCATTGGTTTACCGAGAATTAAACTTGGAGAATATGTAGTACTTTTTACCATCTATCCATGAAAAAATTCAGAAAGTAGACTCATTGAGAAAATCCATTTAAAAAAACTTTTTTTAAAACTGCAACCATTTTGTAATGTTAAAAAATTTATAAATTTTTTTTGAAAGGAATGAAAGTGCACGAATTGCAGTACAACTTTAAGGTACAGAATCATTTCTTTTTATTTTTTTAAGGAAATAAGACATGTGTTTTATCGTTTTCAGAAATAAAATTATGTTTACGAAATCACAAGTATTTAATATTTCATGGTTGTTAAAAATATCACTTTCGCTCAATATTTGTGTAAATGCCCGCGTAAAAAAAGTTGCCTTGCTGAAGCATAGGTCAAAAACAGGTCAAAAATGGTTCCGAATTGCTCAAGGATGGGACTTGTACAGATCGTTGGCTTGGCTTAAGCATTGCTTGTCGCCACATCCCATGCTTAACTTTAAGTGATTAGTCGAACACTAAATTCGATGGTTTTCAGTGTTAATCTTGCATGAAAACAACAATAAGGAGTTCCGATATGACTAAAACCTTAATAATTCTCTCTTTTTAGCGTTTTACATAAATCAACTAAGTTTTAAGCACGTTTTCGAACCAAAATTCATAACTAGTTCTGAACGTCAAAACTGTACGCATCACTCCAAAGGTAAGTTTCAGAAATGTTTAAAAATTTATTTGAATTCATATTTCCTAGTTAAATGATAATAATAATATTTTGCAACCCAAAGTCCGATTGCTAGATAATATACGTTTTTAAGACTTTAGCCAGAAAGTATCGAATAACAGACAGATTTTTGATATGTGCTAAATTTTGTAAGTCCCGTGAGCCTGAGACCGAACTCAAAACGTGAACCACAAAGACGACCTTACCCAATGTCACTTTACACACTCTTGATAATATTGTTCTGCAAAAAGGAATTTTTTTATGACACCTACATTATTCAGGTCGTTTCTTATAGGTCTTTGAATGCACATTACAAATTATGAGCAAAAAATTTTTTATAGAAAAGTCAATAAAAAAAATACCACGATTATTTCCTTCCCAACATTACTGTTCCACGTTCTTATTGGAGTCAAAAGTTTTACTAACTTTGGCCTTACTAACAGCCTTTTGCGAAAAACTAATATCAAAAATAAAATGGTAGTAGTTAGCTTTGGAAATAATATAACGTTTCCTTTCTTAGGAAGTTTTACCTCTATTTAATACTTTTTACTTTTTTAAATTGTAACCCTTACAACTTCGTCTGTGACTTTCACAATTGAGGTTATAGATTACAGTTTTAGAGAACATTCATATACATCTTTACTCTGCTGGTGCAATTCCAAGAAAAAGAATCGGACAAGCTTTGATAAAAATTCTGAAAGCTTTCTCTATAATTGGTAACGCTAATTAAAGTCAAAACATGAGAAACGAAAACAGGTCAATTTTAAATCGAAAACCTATATCCATCTTTAACCGTGCTGGTGACATTTTAAGGGAAAGAATGGAAAAGCCTGAAATAAAATTGCAAAGACTATTTTAGATTCGTTAATGCTAATAAGTCAAACAATAAGAAGTGGGAAGTTGAAATTCAAAGTAAAAACCTGTATTTACTCTTAAACCTGCTCTTGCCATTCTAAGGCAAAAAATAAAACAAGCCCGGATTCAAACAGAAAAGCTTTTTTTACGTTTAGTGTCGCTCATTCGAGTCAAATAATTAGAAGGGGAAAAGATGAAGTTAACATTAGAAATCTATATCCATTCTCACTCTGCATATACTATTCTACGGAAAAAATGGGAAATGGGAAAGCTTTATTCATCTTTTTCCGCTGGTGCCATTCTAGGGAAAAAATTGAGACAAGCCTAGATTAAACTCGCAAAACTTTTTCTAGCTTCGGTAACGCTGTGTCATATAAAATAATAAGAATGGGAAAAGCTAGAGTTGAACTTGGAAACCCTTGTTACTATTTACCCTGCTAATGCCTTTCTAAGGAAAAGAATAAGTCAAGCCTCGTTCAAAACTGCGAAGTTTTTTCTAACTACGGTAATGCTAATTCATGTCAAATAATAAGAAGGGGCAAAGCTGGCGATAAAATTAGAAACGTATAATATATCTTTTCCCTGCAGGTGCAATTCTAAGGAAAAGAAGGCTATAAGCCTGGATCAAAATTAAATAGATTTCCCCAGCTTCGGTACTACCAGTTCAGTCAAATAATTAGGAGACAGAAAACTAAAGTTGAAATTTTAAATCTATAACCATATTTACCTTGCTAGTGCCATTTTTAAGAAAAAAAGAGAGAAGCCTAAATAAAACTTGCAAAAATTTTTCTAGATCCGGTAACGCTAATGTCATGTCGAATGATAAGAAGGGGAATAGCTTCAGTAACCCTAATTTACATCAAATAATAATAAGGGGAAAATGTAAAGTTTAAACTGAAAACCTATATTCATATTTACCCTGCTGGTGTCATATTACAAGAAGAAGAATAGGACAAGTCTAGATTAAAATAATAAACATTTTTTTAGCTTTAGTAACGCTAAGTCATATGAAATAATAAGAAGAGGAAGAGCAAGATTTGTAATTGTAATCCCTTTGTTAATATTTACCCTGCTCATGCTTTTCTAAGAAAAAGATTCGGTCAAGCCTGGATCAAAATTGCAAAGCTTTTTCTAGCTTCGGTAACGCTAATTCCAAGCAAAAAATGAGAAGAGGAAAAGCTAGAGTTAAAACTAGAAACATATATCTATCTTCACCCTGCTGATGACATTCTAAAGAGAAGAATGAGACAAGCCTGCATGAAACTTCCAAAGCTTTTTCTACCTTCGGTAACGCTGATTTATATCAAATGATAAGAAGGGGAAAGGCTGAAATCGAAATTGGAAACCAATATTTATATTTTTCACTGCTGTTTTTATTACAAGAAGAAAAATGGGACAAGCTAGTATAGATGAATATCGTTTTGCAATTTCAATTTCAATTTTTCGTCCTTCTCATTGTTTGACTGGAATTAGCGCGACCGATGTATAAAACGCTTAGTAATTTTGATCTAGGCTTATCCAATTTTTTTCTGAGAATGGCACCAGCAGGGCAAATATAATTATAGGTTTTTAATTTTAACTTAAGCATTTCCCACTCTTATAATTTGATTTCAATTAGCATTATTGAAGATAGAAAAAGCTTTGCAATTTTGATCCAGGCTTATTATATTCTTTTCTCTACATTAGCACCAGCAAAGTAAGTATGTATATAGGTTTCTAATTTGAACGCCAGCTTTTCCATTTCTTATTATTTGCCATTAATAATTGTTACAGAGTATTGTTATTCAACTATGAAAAATTATTTGAACCATCTTTAATGCATTTCTGAAAATTACCTTTGAAGTGATACGTACAATTTTGATGTTCGGAACCAATTATGAATTTCAGTTCGAAAAAGCGCTTAAAACTATGCTAATTGATGTGAAATAATAAAAAAAAATCAGTAAGGTTTATGTCATAGCGTAATTGGCTATTGTTGTTTAATGCAAGTTTAACTATGGAAACCATCGAATTTAGTGTCAGACTAATCATTTAAAGTTTATCATGGGACGTGGTCACAAGCAACGCTTAATCTACGCCAACGATCCATACATCTTCCATCCTTGAACAATCTTAAACCATTTTTGATCTATTTTTGACCCATGCTTAAGCAAGGCAACTTTTTCACGCGGGTGTTCAGTTAGTAACGCCAAATAAGCAAATAGTCGGTTTAGGAAACCATTTGTAGTAATCGTGACAGATTTAAGTTAGTAATGTTTTAGTAGTCAGAGTAACTAATAATTTAATCCTCTGTACCACTAATTAATTTGTCTAGCAAATTTAAGTAGGTGGCGCAACCATTTTATTTACATTATTGGTTGGTACGACTAAGAAGTCAACAAAGGTACCAACATACGTGCAGAAAAACAAGGTCGAACTTATGGATATAGCCGTCATAACTTGCTGTTCATTTGAGATTTTGTTGGATTACAGCTCATTATTTTTATGAAAATGATGGGAGTATCAGAAGTGTTGCAAAGTTTAGGCTTTGGGAATTATATTGAAGCATTTGAAGGTATGTATAAGAAATTGTAAAATCAAAGGAGTTTTAAGCTTTACTAGAAATCTTAATCTGCAAAGTACATCAAAGCATTTCGCATTTAGAAAAAAAATACAGTTGAATGAATTTGAAGTTTTATTTGATGCCCTAACCTACGGGTTCATTCCTATATTCAATATATTTTTTTTTTGCCTGTGCGCCCACTATAGGATCTTTAAAATTCAGATTTTGATAGTATAGTGACAGCTATTTTAATTAATCTTTATGACAAAAAGAAAAAAGTCATACCTACAAATTCGTCAGCAGACATAACTTACTTTATTAGTAAGTTCAACTACCTACAGATTGTTGTTAATACAAACTAAAGTAGTTAGTATACCTAGTAAGATAGTAACGACAAACACTTGTGCCCCAATTAACAAAAATAGCTCTCACAACTAACTTATTAACAGTACCATTATTTACTAACTGAGATAGTTTCCCCAGCAGCCTTATTAGTTGTCCGATCTAATTTTTTTTAGCAAGGGACAAGAAACTTGTTTAAAAACCTGTTGAAAAACTTATCAAATTTCGCGTCGAATGACCCGAAATGCAGTAATTTTTTTTTGCCTCTCAAAGAAATATACCACGTTAGAAGTTTAAAAGAAAATTTGAAAATTTGTAAAATTTTGTTTACAATTTACATGTGGCAGTGGTGTTAACGGACTGTGATTTTTTAATACACAGACGTCACACAATGGTAAAGTAAGGGAGAAAACTGATGGTATCTTCGTCATTCTTTCGTTACGCAATGCTTGCACAGTTAAAAAAGACGCGGTCTGCATATTATCGATTTTACATCACATGCTGCACATGTTGATTGTCTTGCGGTCAGTTTTGTATTTTAATTGTCCCTATAGGTCAAAAATTAGTGAAGTATGTCGAAAAAGCATGTCGAGCGTCGCAAAATGCGGTGTCAGGGCTTAGAGTACGTGACGACAAAGGGAAAACTCGTACGATTGAATTATTTTTATCAATATAAAAATAGCGCAAATTTATTATTTACCTGATATCTGAACCTTAATTAGGAAAATCATGATGATTTTTAACAGCAAAAATGATAAACAATAACAAAATTATTAATATTATAACGAAAATAAAGTATCACTTAATATAATATATCGAGTTCAGAAAAATGTACTAGTCAATAAATAATTAATTTTTTACAAGAGAACAAATATATTTATTGAAAAATTATTATGTTACTTAACAGAATTCGATCATAGAATTGTACCGCATCCGCGTGGCACTAAGCTGAGTGAATCCTTACTGCTCGGGGCTAGGCCCTTTTTTTTGTCGGTACCCCCTTGAGTTAAGCTCGTGCCTAACTTTGATGCTTCATAAATCGAAAACTAATTGACGGATTCGCGTGCAATTTAAAAGAAAAACGATCAAAAGTAGAGTCTATAGATCATATGTATCTGATATATATTTTTCAGTAATCTCATAAAATACAAACGTTTTCCTTGCGTCCTAAAAAATTTGGAAAAACAGGATTAGGCCCTTTTGTTTTCCGATCCTTTATTTGTTCTTTAAAAATTATAAAACTCATTCTGAAGTGTCGAATATGTGAAAAATTTGGTAAATAATAAATAATTTTTCGGTAAGACAACTCGAACTGTTTCAAAATAATGAGCTTACTAATAATGAATATGAAAATTCGGTGAGGTTAAAGTTGAAAATGACAATGACAAATAAGTTATGCAAAAAATTATCAAATAATTCATTCGCGTTTTGCTGACCCTGGTGGACCGGCTAAACGCAAGCGTTATGCTACAACGTTACCATAAACAAACCCTAAAGTAACTTTAAATGAATCTTGCATTATAATTAATAAAAGAAACAAAGCAAATATCTAAATTGTTGCAAATGTAATTGTGCGTAAAACTTTACGTTAGAAGGTAATGCTGCAATTGCAATAAATTTATTTTTTAGAGTTGGAAATTTAAAAAACATAGTGGCTGTCATTGAAGCCTGCTAAGGAAGACTTCAAGCGCATCTATTCTCAGTGGTATAATCATGATCATGAGTGAGTGAGTGAGTGAGTGAGTGAGTCAGTGAGTGAGTGAGTGAGTGAGTGAGTGAGTGAGTGAGTGAGTGAGTGAGTGAGTGAGTGAGTGAGTGAGTGAGTGA